>JAOXYD010114942.1:0-11359 GCA_028565735.1 Pinacopodium congolense
AGTAAAATAGTAGGTCTAGACAGCACCACATTTAACCCCTTGAGATCACCCGTTTAATTCTTTTTTGGGACTCATATGATGGTGGTATTGTGATGCCATTGTACTCCTTTTCAAGTGTCATTTTATTAGCAGTTGAGACAAAACTAGATGGATCTCTTAATTTGATTAGCTGCAACTTTCCAACTGGTTACTACACTTCTTAGACATATATATTGTAGTGTTAAACACGTTTTCAGTAGTTTGGAATAGATAGAAAATGAAATTAAGAGAGAAATAAGGTCACCTTAGGTTCTAGGGTTGTTTTCTCTTGTATTTCATCATTTTGATCTTGTTTTACAGATTTGAAGTGACATTTTGGGATTTTTGAAGCTCATACACGTGATTTAAGCTTGTAAACGTGTTTAGGGCCTGTGTATGGTGCATTATAACATGTTTTTGCAATTTAAATCCTTATTTTGTTATCATTTGTATACAAACATGATGAGTACTATGAGAATGATCCATTTCTTGCCTCAAATGAATGGATGAATCTATTTTTGGTTGGGAAATGTTTCTAACATTATTTAGAGATTTGATGAATATGATTCTAAGTTTGATTGGGGGTTGTTCTTTATTTAAGTGATAAGACTAATGCTTATTCTAAAATAAACATTTAGAATAAAGTTAAGAAATAAGTTAGGATATGAGAAATCTATTTAATTTGTTAGACAAATCCTTAAGGAACCTGATTTAAGTCATTAAATAACTATACTTTAATTGATCTTGATGGTTATAATATGAAAATTGAAAATTTTGGATTAAGCTTCTTAAATTTAAAGCCTATTACTTAAGATTATGGTATAACCAAACTCTAACTTAGGTAATTAGAGATAAAGCTTTATCTTAACCATCTTTGAATTAGTAAAGTGACCATAAAACAAGCATCCTAATCTATTGTTACCATCTAGACCATTAAAGAGCATTTTCCTAACCTATTTCATTCAATTACACAACCCTTTTTTATCAACTAGGTTATTCTACATAACTTGACACTTTCAAATTCATTTGTTAATTTAATTTGTAGTTTCATTTGATTTAGAGTCTCTAGATAATTGTTACTAATAGGAATTTTGTTATATTTTATATGTTTTTTCATTTTAATTCATTCTTATTTTTTAGGTTAATTCCTTATTTTTTATTCTTATCGATTTTATATGTAGATTTAATGATGGAATAGAAATTTTGGATTAAAGTATGAAGTTTTGAAGCAATTGGAGCATAAATCCAAAGGATTTTTTTAAGCTTAGAACCAAAGAAAATGAAAAAGAAAAAAATGAAAACAAGTTAGAATTAGTCCATCAAAATGGAACTTCACAAGAGCACATAGGAGGCAAGCAATAGATGAAGAAAGCAGTCCAAATGACAGCCATTGGGAGCACTTGAAGAAGCATTAAACGATAGCATATTGGCAGCATTAGGAGCCTCTCTTTACACCCAAAATGTAACCCTTAAAGTAGCCAAAGGAGAGTTATCTTTGCATGGAATCATTCCAGCTTAGGAGGAGATCTTCCCTTACAGAAAACTCATAGCAAACGAGCTTTCATCCAGTCTAAAAAAACAACAGATTTTCACTTTAAATGATAGTAGCTTGGATAGCTTCTCTTCCTTCAAACAACAACCTTTAAGTTGGAGAAAAGTGTTGCAACCTTAGAAAAAGGAAAAAAAAAAAAAAGAGTAGTAGATAGTGGAGGTGCTCAAAACTCTAGAGAAGGGAGTGGAGAGGAGTTGTACCCCACTCATGAAGGAAAACTGCAAAAACATCTAATAAGATAGAAATTTCTTGGAGTTTTTCTTAGAAAGAGTTGAATGGAATAAAGGAGCTCTAGCTCTCTATAGTTAAAGAATTCGGCTGCAAGGTTAGAGAGCTGAAAAACAAGTCCTTGCTTGGATCTTGGTGGAGATGCAGCCAAAGAAACGACTCACACCACCATTTATGATTTATTTTGAATTTAATCATTATTCATCTTCCACCTTTTTGTCTTTTCCCCATGTTTTGCTTTGATTTTTTTGAATGATATGTTTTGCTTTGTTTTCATTGTTCTCTTATGTTTTTGGGTCTTGGTCGAATGGTTGCCTTTAATGCATGTGTTAATTTACTTTCTTATGTATTAATCTTTGGATTATGTTATTATGTTATCTTTATTAAGCGTTAAGCATTATTTTCTTAAGTTTTCATTTGTTGTTAGTGTCTTTGGATTTATGCTTGATATTTAAGATTTATTTATGTTCTTATTATTATGTAATTTTAATGTTTATTCAATATTTAAGTGCTAAAATTTATATTTAAAGTGTTAGTTTTAGTTTCATTAAATTATGTTTTAGTTAATTAATTAATAGCTTAAGTAAGTTATGTTTGTGTTAGTTTTAGTGTTGAATTGTAATTTTCATTTGATGTTTTTAATTTTACAACCTTATTTTAATTTAATTAATTATAGTTTTTGTTTATTTAGTCTTTGTTTTGGTTAATTTAATTATGCTAGGCTAGTTTCCTAAAGGGATTGAAGGTATAGGAAGGATAAATGATAATCAACTGTAAGAATGGAGTTTGTTTTAAATTGATTTAGTGTTTTTAAGCTTAGGTTGGTTTGGGACTTTGGATAAATGAATGAATTATGTATTATCTTTCAGCTTGAACATCCTTTAGGAAATTTCCTAATTTAAATGTTCGGATTGAGCATGCGATACGTAATTGTCTTTAGTGATTTTCGAAAGTAACAATAGGTTAGTTCAAATTGTTAGGATACTTAACTAACTAATCTAGGATTCCATACTTTTAGGTTACACTTTCTGAGCTTGCGAGTTAGTGGCCTAACTTAGTCATTCCTTAGTATCTAATATGTCTTCACTATTAAATATAGAGAGTTTATTCTAGGTTACAATGAAGATAAGGGTATTTCTAGAGCTTGTTAGATTTACCTAAGCTAGAAGAACTAAGGTTTTAAGAGCTTGTTCGAACCTATAGGCTAACACCATAGCTAGAAAAACTTTCATCTAAATTCAAGGATCAATAGTTATCTTAGAATCCTGATAATACCTTCAACCCATTTCTTTGTTATTATTGTTTGTTTATTATGTTTTGTTTTATGTTCGCTCTTTCTGTTGTTTTTATTACTTCTTAGTATGATAGTTCTTATTTTTGTTTTTCTTTACAACATTAGAAATAGCATTACACCCTAGCTCTCTGTGGGATAAACTCAGACTTTCCTTAACTACATAACTAGGTTAGTTAGGTAAATTTATTATTTAGGAGTTCGCAACGATTCACCAACTACCTAATTTGGCCTATTACTTACAATTTGGCAACTTCCCTAAGTAGCAATATCTTGGTTTTAAATATTCCATATACTAATTGCAATTGGTATACTTGCCATCCATGTTGGCTTTTGATTTTTGAAACAAAGAAAAGTATGATTAAATAACTTAAATTGTGAATTAAATTTAGATCAATTAGCATTATTAGAAAACCATCAACATGTTTTTTGGTGCTGTTGTAAGGAATTGATACCAATAATAATTGGAATATTATGAAAAATAGATGAAGATTAGTTTAGAGTTTTTTATATTGTTTAAAGTGTTTAAATGTGTTTTTCTTGCTTTGTTTAAATTGTTATTTTTTATTTAGTTTGTGATTTTTAGTTATTAGATATCTTGCTTTATTTCTTCCTTTTACTTTAATATTGTATGCATACTAAAGGACAAAAACCTAAGAAGTTAGAATTTGATCTACAATATAAGTGATCACTTAGCAGATTGTTCATTGTAAAACTAAACTTGTTTTAGGCTAAATAGCGCAAGTGTACAGTTCATTACTTGTCGTAAAAAGTGGATATTGTTCTACAAGGAATGTAGTTAGTCATCACTCAATTTAGGTTATTCTTTATTTAAGAAACAATTTTAAATTATAAAAGCTGAAAAATAAGCTAAAATTAATCAAATTAGCAAAGACTAGTTTAATACGCAAAGTGTAGGAATTTGATAACCAATATTGAGATTCAAAGTCATTTCTATCCCTATTTTCTCCCCTCCTATCTTATTGATTCAATTGTACTTGACCCAAGATTTTTTAATGTTTAACTACTCTCTCTCAAAGCATATTAGTTAGCCTCAGTTGAAATAAGATAGAATTAATTATGCTACTTCTCGACATACACATCCTTTCGTAACCTTTCAACTAGATGTTAAGTAATCTTATTAGTAATTTAAACAAATAGCCAAGATCTCTTTTCAACTACTTGAAAAACCTGAATATATATAAGTCTATTGGGAAATAACTCTCATTGCACAGCCCAGCATAAATGCCCAAGGTCGTTGTCTCGATCTATTGTAAAGTAAAAGCATAATACATATCACAAGCATCTATTCTTTGAATCAATAAGAAAAAGTTCTTTAAAATAGTTCAAGAGTAACTCCTACAAAGTGTTTAGCTACTCATAATAAAAAATAATCCAATAAAATTCATGATTTTCATAATAAAAAGTCATAAAATGAAGGAAGAAAAACTAGATGAAGTCTTCAAGCTCTCCTCTCTACTCTAAGAAGGCTATAAAAATTACATGTTGAAGTCTCTTTGTGTTTCCTTAGGAAGATGATGTTTTTTTTTTTTTTGGGTGGCCATGAAAAACCTCTCCTTGCCTCCTTTTGGATATGTCCTAATGATTGTTTTTTGGCTCCTAGGTTTTTAAGCCATTATATATTTCAAAAATAGGGTGACAACCTAAAATTCCATGTTTAACCTATAAAATAGGTCAATTTCACTGCCACCATCATGGTTGGCCATAATGTTGGACTGCTACTTAATTTCTTTCTGCATCTTCCACTTTTTTGTCCATAACTTATTCTTCAGAACTCCAATTGACTTGAAATTTAAAATGTAAGCTCCTAACTTGTTGATCTTCCTCAACTTTAAATTTCATGTACATCATAGTTCTAAAATTATGCTAAGAAGGTCATCCAAATCACATGCAAAACATTCACAACTGAAATTGTAGTATATGCAAAACCAACATCCAATGTGCCTAAATCCATATCTCAAATAAGCTTAAAACCCACCCTTAAACACTAGAAACTAAAGAAAAAAAATAAACACCTAAAAGATCATTAAAATATGCAAAAGATCCAAATAAGTAATGCTAAAACACACAAAGAAACACTTAAACACATAGAAACTATCTAAAAAACATAACATAAAAATACAATTACCAAGCTTACCCACACTTAAACCTTTGCAAGTCCTCAAACAAAATAAAACACAACCATTCCATTATATCAATTCATTTTCATAGAGATCAAGATCATGCAATCATTCAAACTTTGGCAACTTTGGCCACTCGAATGTCGAGCTATTACACACAATATGACTAGTTTTCATCAGTGCATATAAATAAACTAAACTTATGATACTATCATTCAACACAAGCATAAACTCATAATGGATTTTACTTACGGGATTTGTTCATTTCACTCAAGTGTATAAGGCTTAGTGTTTTGCTTAAAACGTCTTATAGGAAATCACACTACCATAGGATTAGAAATACAACAATTCTCTTCCACACCGATTACATGCTAAAATGACTCAAAAGGACTTTGTTTGAGGTTCTAATGGGGTTAGGGCTAGGGTGGCTCAAAAGAGTTTTTAGGGTTTATCATAAGTATTCATAAAGTACTAAGTGTACAATGGGATAACAAAATGTACTTTTGAGAAATGAAGAAAATAACTAATTACTCAACAATTATTGATGTCACTATACTTGATTCTTTTCTTTTCTTTTCTTTTTATTCTTTTTATCTTTATCTTTATCTTTTTTATATTTTTAATCAATAATAATGAAGAAATAATGAACAAAAATGTAGCTAAATACAATGTGTTTAAAGAGTAAAAGTATTACTCAACTCATCTAAGAAAACAATTTAGCCAAAATGAACTATTGCTCGCTTAGTACTTTATTAAACTTATGATAAGGTAAGCTAATAGGTTCGATGTTTTAAAATATGTTGTTTTCTTTAAGAGACAAAAATTGTTAAAGGCTTAAAATGGATTACAAGAGACAATTACATAGGTGGGTCATTTAAGCCAAGGTTTGAAAGAAAGAGGGCCTTAATCATTTTCATCTATCATACATGAAGTATATTTAAAATGGTTAAGAGCAAGTTCTAAAGGTAATCACCTAAGGAAGTGTCACACACACAAGGAAATGAAATTACTTTGGATGGAGTCATATAGGCTCAATCCTCACATAGGCTCAATTAAAAATCCATCATGTTTTTATAGGTTACCTTATCACTTAAGTATCAATTTATGAGTAAGCCTATGTACCCAACTACTTTAGTCAACCAACATAATTCATTGTCTATTCAGTTAATCTAATTCGACTTTAAGCACGTAACTCAATCTCATTCCAACTACTATAATAGAATCTCATGGCATTATATTCATAAAAAAGATTCAAAGACAAGAGAAATGACACACTTAAATTGGAAACCTAACATGCAACCTAAATGATATGAAAAAATGCAATGCAAAAACTACTATCAAAGTCCACAAACATAACATGAAACAATTAGCTACTGGCCTAGACTTGATAGACACATTGTCAGAAATACGTGAAAAGAATAACCAACAACCAAGAATACAATTACTAAAAACAAAAACCACAATATAAAGTGATTCACATTTTAACAAACACCAAAGAATCAAATAAAAAAACAGCAAAAGAAGGGTTAGAAAGCTTATGAAGAGGGTGGTGGAAAGGGGGTTGGGGAAGGAACTTGAAGTCATTGCATCTTGCAAGATTTGAGAACTTTCTTGTTCAAGTACCACTGTTGGAAAGCTACCATTTGCATTTGATCATTCATCTGGTCAAGTTACTGCTGTGTCTTCCAGTCATTGCTCTCTAGAAGCTTGTATACTGTTTCCCAACCTGCCTCCTCAGATTCTTCACTTAAAGTCTCATTAGAGTAAAGGGCAACCCTAGAACTTGAACCTCCGTTAGAAAATCTATATTTAATAGTATTGTGAGTTTTAGGATTTCAAAGCTCTATAGTGGCATGATCCAAAACTCTAACTGTCTCAAGTAGGGTGCTTCAAAGTACTCATAAGTGATAGGGGTTTAAATCAGTAGTATCAATTAAAAAATGTTGCACTAATGCAGTTCCTAGGTAGCCCATGCCTAAATAAGCCCTGTTATTTGACACAGATTGCACCAAATATTGGAAAAAATAGAAACCCTTACGAAGTTTCATGACTTCCTTAGCAGAACATTTATTACTTTTGGTTTTGAAAAACATTGTATAGTAAATGAATTTATGTGATCAAAAATTCATGAATTAAAATATTTTCATTTGAATCATTTAAAGGATTAAACGTAGGTAACTTAGACAAATATTTCCAATAAATGGTCGTTGAAAAATCTTGATGAATGTATTCTACTTATGCTTTAGGAAAATTGGTAAAACTTTATTTAAGACTTTCTCATCTAACTGATGAGTTTGGGGTCTTAGTTTAAACCAAAAGACACTTGTTTATCTAGATTCAAAACATAAAGAGATAAAAAAAATCAAGTTTTAGCTCTTTAAAAATGGGGTAATCCATTTACAAAAATGGTTCCCAACCACTCTTGCGGCATAGTCTCAACAATCTATCTTTCAACCCTATCTTTTCTAATAGAGCAAAATCAAGATATCTCTATGCTAAAATAGTTTTAGTCTTGAGAATATTATACCTTTCACCTCCTTTTTTAGAGAAGATGAGAAAATGAGCACCATAGTCCGTAAAGATATCCCGAGCATTACCTCCTCCTACTTCGGCTTGGACAGGTGGAATGGATTTTCTAACAATAGTCTTCATTCGTAGAGGCATTTAGACCTAAACAACCTGCAAAACATTAAATAAGGTGAAAATATTCAAGAAAGAAACACAAATAGCCCTTTTTAGAGAGAGAATTGTGTGAATGGGGAGAATGAATGGAGGAAAAAATGAAAAACAACAAAAAACTTGAACTTTTGGCAAAAAACCTAAAGAAACTTGTAAGATTTGACAAAAAACTTAGAGAAAATGAGCAAGGAACCTTGAAGAGATAGGGGTGGAGGTTGAAAATAGAGACAGAAAGGGGTTAGAGAAGAAAAAGGAGGGAGAAAGATAAGTGATGTTGGGCTTTTAGGAAGGGCAAGCACAAAATTTAAAATCTTGCTTGCCATGATCATGATCTAGCATGATCGTGGCTGACTAGTGGTAGAAACTCTCTACCACCATCATGATGGACCACAATGGTGGACCATGATAGTGGCAGGGGAATTCACCTAAGTTTATTTTGTATATTTTTTCCCCTACTTGCTTTTAAGTCACTCTAAACATTCAAACTCAAGTTTTAACATCAACTTCAACCTAAGAACATCCATAAACTCAAGAAAACAGCAATTAAACAAAAGAAAAGAAGAGATTAAAACAAAAACAACTTAAAAAAATAGGAATCAACACACTAAATAACCTAAGAACTAAACAAAACATGCTCCATTTAAGGTCATAAGCTTGACCAAACTCCAATTCAATCATGAAAGAGTCAAGGAAAGTAAAGAAAATACTTCCCTTTCTTTTGGTAGAAAGTCGTCAAGGTATAACTTTCTATGATGCTGAATATCCCTGAGTATTTTTCCTTCGAAGTTTTCCAGCTTAAAAGTTCAAATCTTGTAAACTTGAACAACTTTGATTGGTCTTCCCCATTGAATCTTAATTTTAGTTGGAATCAACTTCAATCATTTTTTACGCTTCCTCTTTCTTATCTTTAATACCTTTCTCTTGTTCCACCATTACATTATAAGGAATACTAATAGGTAGTGGTTTTCCTTTACCTAAGGAAGTATACTCAAATTGCAGAGGTAAAGATTGTAACTTAAGCATGGGTGGTGTCACTAAAGAGAATATAGTAGCGGCATTCGTTTTTCCTAAAGGTTCTTAATTCAATCTTTCACCAACTACTTCTACTTCCTAACTTCTTCATTAGCTTTCAAATTTACCTTCCCCTTATGATTTATCTCAGGTTCCTTTCCACCCTTATTATTCACATTTATCTTCATGTAAGTATTTCTTTTCACGTAATTTTTCAACTTCTTGTCCATGTTGATTTTTACTTGCTCATCACCAATCTGAAGGATTAACATTACCTTATGAACATCAATCAAAGTCTTACCAGTGTTCATGAAAGGTATACCAAGGATCAATGGTTAGTTTCTATCCTCCTCAAAATCAAGCACCAAAAAATCAACTAGAATGAAAATTTTATCCACTTTCATGGGCACATCTTCCACCAATCTGAATGGCTTCCTTATTGTTTGATATGCTAATCAGACGAGCATGGATGTTAGCTTGACCTCCCCTAACCCCAATTTCTTAAAAACAGATAAAGGTATCAAGTTAATACTTGCTCATAAATCACAAAAATAGTTAGAAAATGTCAAGTTACTAACAACACAAGGTATATTAAAACTCTCTGGATCTTGTAACTTGGATAGAATGTGGCTACCAAAGATTGAGTTACAACTTCACGTTAATGCCATTGCTTAGTTGTCCTCCCAAGTATGCTTATTTATTAGAATATCCTTTAATAACTTAGCGTACATAAGCATATTATGTAAGGCTTCCACAAAAGACAATTTCTTTACTTTCTCGAAGAACTTATAAGCTTGCGCATCTATATGATTCTGCTCGACTCTTTGTGGATAGGGGATTCTTGGCCTGTATGGTGGTGGTTAAACATAGGGCTTCTCCTCCTCCTTCTCTTTTTCTTCCTATTGGCTTTTCCCCATGGAGCTTTCAACCTTCTCTTCTTTTTCCTTTCATTCTTTTCTAATTAGAACTCTGATGGCCTTCAGCTACTCCTTTGGATTCATCTTTGTGTTGCTTGGAAGGCTTCTTGCACTTTTAGAACATAAAGCATTGGCAAGTTGACCTATTTAAAGTTCCAAGTTATAGATGGAAGATGCATGGTTCTTTACTATTTGATATAATTTTAGTTCCATCCTCTTTTAACTTTCCTCCTGGCTTGAAAAAATCCTCTTTTGGTTCTCTTCTTGACTTGCCAACTTGTAGCCCAATACATCCATAAGTTTTTCCATCTTGTTTTCCAAAGATTCAAATTGGTCTTAATAAAATCTTATTGGTTCTTATGCTCTCACTTGGCCACCTAAATTATTAGTATTCCAAGAGAAATTTGGGTGGTTTTTCCACCCTGGATTGTAAGTATTAAAGAAAGGGTTGTTACCTTTTTATGGTTGTTGGCCTAAGTAGTTAATGTCATTTTTAAGGAAAAATCATTGTTCAAGTTCCTTAAATAAATATTTAATTTAATTAATTTTCTAGTTAATTTACTAAATTTTCAATAAAATTAAAATGCCTTAAATTAAATTAAATATTTATTTAAGGAACTTGAACAATGATTTTTCCTTAAAAATGCCAAAATTTCGTTTTTTCTTAATAACAATGTCTAAATCCTATTGAAGTTAAAATTTTCACAAGTCTAAGTGATTTCTTTTGTGAAATAAGTTTTCAATCAAATTTAGGTTTTAAAAGATATTTTTTCTTGTAACTATGAGATTAGTATGCATTTGAATTTATTTTTTAAAAAAACTTGCTATCTTCATTTGTTTTCAACTCTCAGAAAATTTTCAAATAAGTTGATTATTACAAAATTCAAGCTTGTTTAACTATCTATTACTCATAAGCATAGCATGCTCATATAGAACCTTGTTTAGTTTTGACTCTTTCAAAACCATTTAGTCATCCTTGATTGTTTGTATCTACAGGTTAGGTTGTTAATTCTATCAGTTAGAATTACTCCTGCGCTTTATCTGTTCCTAGAGCCTCTTTAAGTGTTTGCTATCTTTTCAAAACCTTTCTTTTCTACCTAATTTTTTACATTATGGATAGGACTCGAGACTGCAGTATATATAGGGGTAGAATATCCCCACCTAGTGGTTACCTAGATATTAGTTATGATGAATACTAAGACTATGCCTTTAAGAAATTCTCGAAAAACTGTGTTATTTCATGAACCCATCTAGATACTTTCAAGGAAAATGGCATGGTTTAGTTTTTATTGATCAAAGGTGGGAGCCTATCCTTACTCTTACAACTGAAACTTGTCCCAAAGCTGTAAAACTATTTTTTTGTAATCTTAAAGATGTTTAGGAGAATGATGAATATATCATCTACTCCAAAGTAGAAAATATTCCTATCCGTCTATCTAGAGATATAATCAACAACATATATAATCCATTAAACTTAGTATATTGCCTTTTACATGAGAAATTGATTTTTGTGATTAAAGTT
>JAOXYD010114953.1:0-25093 GCA_028565735.1 Pinacopodium congolense
CATGGTTTAATCCTTGGATCTGAAAAATCTACCTTGGTTATCATGAGGGCACTAATCTTAAATGGAATTTAGGATTAGAACTTCTTAAAATTTAACCTAGTGCCTGTTAATTGATGAAATAACCAAATATAAATTTATGATGGTTAGAGATAAGACAATGACTTAACCATATCTTTGTCTTGAATTAATGAAAGCCCCATATTAGAGATTGCAACATTTCATAACTTACTTAAGTCATTCAAAGCCTAGTCCTTAGCAATTTGGAATTGAATTACAAATTTGGAAAGTTTTTAAGTGTTTTTATTTTTCTTTTTTCTATCTAACCATTTAGTTTCAAGCCCTTGATTTCCTTAGATAATTGTGATCCACTTACCTTAGTAGTCACGAATACACATTCTCTCTGTGGGTTCGACATTTTGGAGTCTTAAATGTGCTCCTCTTTATTACTTGTGACCGGTCTACTGCAAATAAATTGATTTGAATTAAAATTGGATATCAATTGATTGAATTATTTGAGTTAAAATAGTGATACCAAATCGATCTAGCACAAGTATACGAGTCACAACTTATAGTAAAAATCGGACATCGATCCCACGAGGATTGAAATTAGACACCACTCAATTTAGGTTTTACTTTGTTTAAGAAACTAATTTAAACAAATTTAAATAGATAAGTTAACCGAAAAAAAATTGAAGATAAGAATAAGCAATGCAACCAAAGTCAAAACCATAAACTAAAACTCGGAGAAATCAAGACTAAAAACTAGGACTCGTCGTTATTAATATTTATTCCCCTCTAGATTGCTAATTCAATTTATGTTTGGTCCATGATTTCCTAATATTTTATCTACTCTCGCTCAAGGCTCAACTAAATGTCACCAATTAAATAATCTAGGATTAACTTTGGGATCTCTCAATATGTAAAGCCTTTCTTAAGCATTCAACTAGATATGAAGCTATCTTATAGGCAGTATGTTAATATGTTGAATTCTCTTCCTAACATATTAATACCTTGATATTTATAGGTCTATTAAATGACAACTCTCTTTATAAATCTAACATAGATTACCTAACTCACTCTCTTGATTTTTTGTAAGGTTTAAGTTCAATAGACAACACAAACATTTAATACATCAAATCAACAACCAAAGATTCACAAATAGTTCAAACAAGAAATCCTAAAAATACATTAGCCACTCATAATAGACATAAGTTCAACAATATCTATGTTCTTCAAAACACACAACATATTGAGAAAAACACAAATAAAATAAATAAAATAGTGGTTTTCTCCTTTTTCTATGTAAAATATGGAAAATGAAGCCTTGAAGTAGCTCTTGATGCTTGAATCCACGGTTGTCATCCTTGGAACTTGAAACTTGGTATGGAAGACAAGTTTGGATGGTTTACAAGCTCTCCTCCTTTTCCTTTACAACGCTGGCCTTTTATACTCCTAGAGGCTGCTTAGGGTTCAAGATAATGAAGTTGCGTTGTTTCCTTTACGTTTTATGCTGATTTTAAGTGAAACGCTACATCCTGGACTCTATATGATAGGATAATACAGGGGTTTGCAATATATATGGCAGTCTACAGATCATCGTACATGGCCATACGAGGTTCTAGAGGTATCATACAATGGTCTCTAAACCACATATATGGCTATGAATAGTGTTGCTATATGGTGGTCTGGAGAGGCATATGGCGGGTTAGTAACCCACTGTATGAATTCTTAACAACAACTCTTTTACTCCATTCTTACTCCAAATCAACTTAAAATTCTTCCAAATTATTCCTAACTCAATTCAAAAGATAGTCATGCTCCAAACCTACATCAAAATTATTAATACTTACCCTAAATCTAAAAAAATATGAGAGAAACACAAAAATGATAATGCTAAACTAAAACACACAAAATAAGCCTTAAAACACAACAATTTTAACCTAAAATGCAAAGGAATACATGCCAAATACTTAGAAAAACACACACTAATGCACAAATATCAATACAATATAAGATTGATCATAAAGGTAGCTTCTATTTCCATAGAAAGTGAAAAAAATTTAACTTCTTTAACCTTGCTTCTACAAATTATTTAATGCTAATTTGTATGGCCAAGGAGGACTTAGTTAGGCTGCTAATGAAGTCCCTAAATACCTTTGAAAGCCTTGTAGGTTTGGCTATTAATTTAGCCAAATGTCAACAAATCACTTCTAAGTCCCAAATGGGTTGAAACTTATCATAGATTTTGCAATATGTTCTCTTTATATCAAGTACCTTATCTTACCTATTATATTCTCCAAACCTTCCTATAAGGATTATGAGATGATTTTAGATATAATTAAGGCAAGGATTTCCAGTTGGTGAAATAAACATTTGTCTTTATTTGGAAGAGCTCAATTAGTTCTCCCCATTCTATCTAGTATATGTGTATATTAGACTTCTCACTTTACTCTATCCATGCAGTTTATAAATGCCATTGATAAAACTTTAAGGAACTAGCTATAGAGTGGAGATGTTGTGAAAAATGCCAGTAATAAGGTGAAATAGTTAGATATTTGCCTGCCAAAAGAGCAAAGAAGCTTAGGGGCTCCATCTATTAATCTTATTACTAAGGTGAGTCTAGCTATATGGAGATTACAAAAAGGATAAAGAATCCCTATACGTGAAGTGGATGCATGCCTATTTCATCAAGGATCTAAATATATAGGTGGTCAATATTAACATCTCTAGTTATCAAAGTATAAAGCAAATGCTAGGAGTAAAGCACAAACTTAGAGCTACCATCATTTATAAGCTAGGCATTAGTGAAAGTACTTTATTTTGGTTTGATAATTGGATTAATTATATCCCTTTCTCCTTAATTCCTGAGATGAGATCCCTTAAAAGCCTTGTGCCTATCCATTATATTGTTTTCAAGATCATTTAGGGGTCTTCTTGGATGCTAGATTCGAACATAATTTCTAATGTCATAAAAGAAATTAACTTACTATCATAACTTGGAAGGTAAATCCCTCCTAATGGTGCTCTATAGTTGACTAAAGTTTATCTTATAATTGAAATCCTCTTCCACGAAAGCATTTTAAACATTAAAATGATTAAGCCCACTATTTTTTCTAAATAAAACCTAATAAATTATTATTGGTTTTTCAAATCTAAAAATCCACTTGAGTGTTTTGTCTGTAGGAATTTTTTTATTAAACCATTTAGGGACGTTTGTTTTCATTTTTGGATTTGGTTTTTTGTTTATGTTTTTTTAAACAAAAAAATCTTAAAAAATAGGACATAAAATAAAGAAAAATACATAAATATAGTACAAAAATAAAAAATCATAGTAAAAAAACACATAAAAACTGATGAAAACAACTAAAATAGAAATAAAAATGGTAACAGAAAATTAAACCAAATGAGCCCTTAGTTTCATATTTCCTAGTTTAAAGTTTTGATTCCTTCCTCACTATATACTTAAATTTCTAGTCTCTTTCCACAACTGACTATTAATGTGCTATTTAATTTAAAGGTTTTAAAATATTATTACACCATAGAATCTTTTATGTATATGAAATATTATACATTTTGAAGTCATGTTTTAATGGTATAAAGAATTAAACCAAATATTTCCTATAAGAATGAATCCAACAAACATGAATACATCAACAAAGAACTGCATTGCAATATTATTTGAGAACTTGGATGATCAATGCCCAGAAATTGCTATGTCATAAGTGTTTTTCTAAAAATAGACACAACTGTTAATAATAGGTAGTGAAAATTTTGTTGTTAATGTTGCACAATGCAATTAAGGGAAGGATAGTGTTGGACAGGCACATCAATTTATGGAGGAAATAAAAACAAAGTACTTAAAAGAAGGACTTTTCTAATGAAAAAAAAAATACACATCCTCAGGACAATAATTGTTATTGATATTTTTCTTAGTCTACAGTCATGCCAAGTGGTAGATTGCCTTTAAATTGCATGACAAACAATAATGATGTAAAATTAAATTTAGGATGTCGAAAGAGGCAAAATAGAATAATAGTTGATGGTTAACTTGGACACATAATTAAAAATATCAAAAATTATCATAAGATATAATAGTAAAATAATGAAAAATGCAAATATAAAACATCTCTTAACCTCATTAATTTAATTAATGTTTAACCTGATATAATCTCATAATGCCATAACCAGATATTAGCATAACAAACTGACCATGCCCAACAAGGTCATTCAAAGTAAAACCCTATGCAACTCCTGTAATAGTATTCAAAATAAAAATATGCATTTTCTACTCGAGTTTTTTTTTTCTGTTATTGCTTCTTTGGTCGGATTATAGCTTGCTGTGCTATGCTTATCTAGTTTGGAAGGTTGATATCCTATTGGGACCATTTTTGGTTTTTTAACTTCAGGTTTGTTTTGATTGATGGAAATTGTTCCATTTCATTTCTGTCCTTTTATAGTAGGAGCTTTTAAAGACATTTTTCTATTCTTGTTGATGAAAATTATTATTTGAGCTTCCTATTTGCAGTTAGAATCTTTGCTTAGTCAAGGTTCTTTTTTTTATCTGTATTGCTATTTTATCTTGGTTAGGTCAAGTACCCTTGTTTTTATACATAACTCTATTTTGTTTAATCAAATTTTGATTTATCAGAAAAAATTAACCTAGAAATATGATGTTTAAGTCAATTATAATTTTAAACTACAAAATGTCAAGAATTATTGACTTTTGTAAATAGTAATGTAGACGAATGATGTTAATGATTCTTACTAGGTGCAATACATCTATATGATCTATTGATATTTGACCATCATTTTCATCTTTTGGGAGTTGATTTTTTAGCCATCAATTTGATCCTCTTCCTTCTAGGTTGATCTAACATTAGTATATTTGTGTTGAAAGTTATATTTTGGGAAACTTGAATTTTGTTCATGTTATTCCGTTCGAAGTATTTGAACTTGACTTGCACCCATCTATGAGGCATTATAAAGAAAACTTAATGTTATAATATAAGGTATAATTACATATAACAATGTTTAAAATGAAATTTAATGATAAAACATAAAGTAAGTGTTCCCACTAACTTCTCCAACTGTTATTCCATATCCTCTAAATATTGTTGTCAGTTGGTCTAGGTATCTAAATAAGTGCAAAAAAATTAATATTTTAACATGCAAATCGAAATCAATTTAAAACCAACATTTATAACAAATGCACCGATCAACAAGTAATTTAGTGAATTAAATTAAAAGTCTAGATGTTGATCCTAGGTGGAAAATATTATGAGTACTAGATCACTAGGATTAATATTATATAGAAAACTCAAATTTGTGATCAAGACAATACGATGGTTAAGACAATGCCTTATCTCTATAAATCCTAGTCTGAAGTTTAATAATGCATCAAATTTCAGAAATAGGCTTAAAGTTCAAGAAATTTAATCAAAAAATCCCTTATTTCTATATTAACGCCCTTATGATTAACCAAAGTTTGATCATGCAATGATTTAGATCATATTGTTTATTGATCTTTCTAATAATTACAGTAGATTTCTCAAATCTTTAATAATTTAATTACTTTATCTTAAGTGGTTTACTTAAAATAAGAATTGAGCTTTCAAATAAACAAGATCATTATCCAACAAGCATAAGAAACTTAACTAGAGCAATTACTAGCTTTACCGTAGCTAAAAATCAATTTAAAACCACATATGAATAAAAGAAAAATAAGGATAAAACTTAAGTTCTTAAATAAATCCAATAAAAGAGCAAGATACAAGTGATTAGAGTGTTTAAAATGCACTAAGTTAAGCTCCAAAGTGAAATACAACTCTAAATCACATGTATCAACTTTTAGAATCCTAAAAAAACAACACAAAATCTCTAAATGCAAAGATTGAAAAATAAAAAAAGAATAAAACCTATATAATGAGAGAAGAATTAAAATCTAACTAAAGAATTTTTTATGGCTACTAATCTCTATTCAATTATGCATGAAAATGCCCATATATATATATACCCGCTATAAAAATGCGTGTACATACTTAAACAAAGCTTAAAATCAATAATAAACAGTGTCATTTAATACCCATGTGTAACTTATCGAGATAAACTTTAATGCGAGTCTTAGTGGGGTTTTAATGGTGGGTCATCACTACCACTATTATGCTGTCTTCTTTCTTAATCATTTTTGCACAATTCTTTAATATTTTACTCCATCCTACAAATTAAACAATTCTAAATATAAATTGAACATTTAAACATCAAAATAAGGGTGATAGAACTAACATAGACATATTTTAAGCATGATTTAAGGCTTGTTAGGAGAAGTTTTCGAAGCAAATTCATGTGATTTTCATTCTTTTTTAACTAAATTCCTTAAACAAGATTTTATTCTGATGATTTTTCATATTTTATCATATTTTATAGGATTTTAAAGAAAAATTTGATGCATTTTAAAGATTGAAAATGGTGATGAGTTAATTTGGGATTTAGGCACATCATGTAAGGAAGGTCTATACCAAATTTTATGGTCAAAGGACAAGTGAAAAAGAAGTTATACCATAAATAGTGAAGAGTCGTAGAAGCTAGAATATCCAATTAAAGGCCATGGCTAGTGGCCAGAGAAAGCCACGTTCGTGGCCCAAGCCATGACTAGTTCCACTAGCCTCACCCTTTTGACCTAATTTTGCTATTTTTCGGTCTTTCTTGCCTTTGTAAGTTAGGAAACAACCATCACTCCATAAGAAACAAGTCCTAAGCCATCCCCAATGGTTTTCATGCATTTTTGAAGAGAATAAAGGATCCAAAATATCAATTAGAAGATCAAGTATAGGATTTCATGCATCAACATTAAGGATTTAAGACAACCTCAACAAGAGTTTTTCTATTTCCCTCTTCTTTGTGTTTGTTTATATAATTGATACAATGTGTAAGAACTAATATGTTCATAAGATTTGGGTTTTTATGAACTTTAGGATGTAGTATTTCTTAGTCTTCTTGGATTAACTCTTGAATTCAATATTTTTTTAATTAGGTTTATTGATGGATATTTATGAATTTGAATTCAATTGTTATACAAGTGTAAATCTTATTTTCAAAGCTTTTATTTATGTATGATTAGATTGAGAGATCGATTGTATGCATTAGATAAATCCATTAATAAAAGATCTTACAAGAGGACCTAGGGATAGGTTTATATAAGATATTTGGATTAGGTGTGAGCTTAACCAAAACAATAGATTCCGTACAAAAATTTACTACATGAAATTAATAGATTTGGATAGAGAGAACTTTCACCTAATTTATCAAATTAAATAAGATTACATAACTCGAGAAAGAGTGCACTTTATATTAGGGAGCCTACAGTCTAATAAATTTAAAATTCAAGTTAAGACAAGATAAACAATGAGTACAACTACATACTAGAGGGAGTAATTACCTGAATCCTAGCTTCATCATTGATTGTTAATCCTCACAAGTTATCTTAGACATTCATTGTAATTATTTAGTTTTCTATTTTTTTAAAAATTCCATAAATTCACCAATTTTATAGGATAGCTAATTGAAATAGAAATCTATTGACAATAACAGTCCTTGGGTTTTAACAGGTGGATTCACTAGAGCTATATTACATAATGATAGGTAAATTTGCCTCTTCCTTGTGTTATGATTTAATCTAGTATATTTCTTGGTTATTATCTCTTTTAAAACTTAGGTAGACTCATAGAAGATCAATTTTTTCACACCGTTGTAGGAGGCTATGTCATTATAATTTTTTTCTATTCTTTATTAGACTATCTTTATTTATTTTGTTTTAGTTCTACTTTCCTTCTTTTTCGTAATCTTTAATTTTCTACACTTTAATTTTCTTTTTAAGTGCTTTGTATTTCCTTGGTCTTTTGATTGTTCCTTCAATTTGTAGGTTAGGTACTCTTGTGTATGATTAGGAGTCATGCTTTTAAATTAGTGGAGATGGATCCTGAAGTTGGACAAACGTTTAGAAGGGAACTAAGATAAAGGAATTCCAAAGGTATCACCAAGTTGGAGATTTTAAAGCCATAATTTTATAATATAGAGTGAAATTTAGGGCCACGAGTGCAGCTCACTATAGGTAATCTTTCACAACCCTCCTTACAAGGCACAAAGTCAAGCTTATAGTGGCCAAAAGGGGAGAGTGCAAGCTTTGAAATAAAATGGTAAAGGATTCAAATGTTACATAATTATGTGCAGTTTGGCGGATAACCTCATGAAGATCCAAACACCCGTATTGCCAACTTTTTAGAGATTTGTGACACAATTAAGACTAAGATTATTCCACTTCACATTGGGAAGTCGAGAAAATTCATGGTTAAAATCAAATAAGCTCAATTCTATCACTTCTTAAAACCAAGTAACTGAAAAGTTCTTGACCAGGTATTTCCCTCCCTATAGACTTACTAAATTGCATAGCAAAATTGTTTCTTCTCAATAGTGAGAATACGAAACTTATATGAATCCTTGGAGCATTAAAAGGACATGCTTAAAAGGTGCTCACATCATGGTTTCGAATTGGGGATGTTGATACAAGCCTTCCATAGAGGTCTAAATTTTTGCATAAAGCTTTTGATTGATGCATCATTATATGGCACCACCAATTCTAAGACATATGACTAGTTACAAGACCTAATAGATAATATAGCCCTGAATACCTATTAGTGGGGGAGTGTGAGACAAAGGGTTGCCTTTAGAAGTACATAGGATGAAGGTGTGGTCACCTCTCTGGAGGCAAAATTAGATGCTTTAGCTAAGATGATCGAGAAGATACCAGTAGAGTCAACTCCATTTCAAGTGATCTACTTATAGCATGTGAGGGAAGTCATTTGAGTTAGGAGTACCAAACATACAACATTAAAGAACAAGTAGAGCAAGTAGACTCTGTGGGCTAAAACATCAATAGCAAAGTGTCATATGGATCCTATATAATACAAGATAAGCAACCTTCAAGTGGGTCTAACATATAGGAGTTAGTAATAAAGTTCATTACCATAACAGAAGAGCATTTTTAAAAGGTTGAAGCTTCCATGAACAACTCAAAGATTAAAATAGAAGGAATAATCAAGTAGGTTTTCGAATCATCACAAGGTATATTCCTTGTTAACCATATATGAACAATCACAAGTTAGATGGTGTTCATTGACTACTGAAAGCTAAATTATGCAACACAATAAGACCACTTTCCATTACCATTTATCGATCAAATGCTAAAGAGGCTTTCTAGTCATGCATACTACTACTTCTTGGAAGGGCTCTTAGGTTACTTCCAAATCCCCATAGCCCTAGAGGATCAAGAGAAGACAACATTCAAATGTCTATACGATATGTTTATTTATAGAAGAAAACCTTCTAGATCGTTTATTACTCTTCATACGTTCTAGAGATGCATGTTAGTAATTTTCAATGATTTAGTAAAGGATATAATGGAGGTTTTCATGGATGATTTCTTAGTTTTTTTGTGATTCTTTGATTTATGTCTTAATAACTTAGCTAAGGTGCTTAAAAGATGTAAAGAACCTAGTGCTTAATTGGCAGAAGAGTCACTTCATGATAAAGGAAGGCATAGTATTGGGCATAAAATTTCAATTAAAGGTATTAAAGGAGACCAAAAAAATTGAGACCATTGACAAATTACCTACACTTAAGTGAGGGTAGTTAGAAGTTTTCTTGGTCAAGCGATTCATTAAAGATTTTTCCAAGATGGCTGAACCTCTTATTAAGTTATTAGAGAAGGATGTGACTTTTAATTTTGATAATAAATGTTTGCATGCATTTAAAAATTTAAAGCACAAATTGACTAATTCCCCAACCATGGTTGCACCTAATTAAGGGTTACCTTTTGAGCTTATGTGCAATGCAATTGACTATGCAGTGGGAGCAGTGCGTAGACTTTATAAGGTGTAGTAGTGCTTAGACATCGTAAGGATAAACATTTATAGTTAATATATTATACGAGTAAGACATTGATGGATTCATAAGAAAACTAAACCACCATTGAAAAGGAGTTACTAGCTATTGTTTTTGTATTTAAAAAATTTCAATCTTATCTTGTGATGTCCAAAGTTATTATATAAATAAATCATTAAGCTCTTAGATACCTACTCACCAAGAGTGATGCTAAGCATAAACTAATAAGATGGGTGTTGATGTTGCATGAATTTGACAAGGACAAGAATGGAGCAAGAAATCTAGTAAGAAATCATCTTTTGCGGCTTAAGAATGACCACTTAAAAACATTAAAGAAGGAAGACATAAATGATGCATTCCCTGATGAGTGTCTCTATGTCTCCATTAGCATGTATGTCAATGCACCTTGGTTTTCTAATTATGCTAACTATCTAGTAGGAAGAGTTTTACTGGAAGGGATGCTATATTAGTAAACAATGAAATTCTTCACTTATTTGAAACATTACTTATGGAAGGACCCGTACTTGTTTCATGTGTGTGCAAACCGTATAATCAGGAGTTGCATTGCTTACTCTGAAATGAAAGAGATTCTTAAGCATTACCACTAAGGACCAGCCGGAGGACATTATCAGGCCAACAACATAGGCAATAAGGTCTTGGAAATGGGTTTTTATTGACTGAAGCTGTTCAAAGATGTAAGGAAGTATGCAGATGCATGCAATAGTTGTCAAAGGACATGTAATATTTCTTGTCATAATGAAATGCCTTAAACTAGTATAAATATTTGTAAGATATTTGATGTTTGGTGAATTGATTTTATAGGACTGTTTCCAGTATCCTTTGGTAACAAATACATTACAGTAGATGTAGATTACGTGTCTAAATTGGTAGAAGCCTAAGTTTCACTTACTAATGATGCTAGAGTTGTTATGAAGTTCTTTAAAAAGTTTTTTTTCCTAGTTTAGAGCACCTCAAACCATCATAAGTGATTAGTGTACTCACTTTTACAATAAATAGTTTAGAAAAGTGCTTAAACGATTTGGTATCACCTATAAATTGGCTACTCCTTATTATCCTAAAACTAATGGAAAAGTAGAGGTCACAAAAAGGGAACTTAAAAGAGTATTAGAGAAAATAGTGGAGAGCTCTAGGAAGGATGGGTCTGTTAAACTGGATGATGTTTTATAGGCCATTAGAACAATCTATAAAACACCGCTAGGTACCACTCCATATAAGCTAGCTTATAACAAATGATATCACTTACTAATTAAGCTTGGGAATAAAACATATTGGGCTATTAAGTCCATTAATTATCATTTAGAAAGTGTGCAACTACTTGATTCAATATGTCACCTAGATGTGGAGGAAAAAAAAGTCCAATGTTTAATCATTAACATTAGTCTTACAAACTATTATGTAGTTTCAACCTAGAAATTTTCTTCACTTTGGTCGTTGGATGTTCAATAAATCCAAATTCTAAGTTTTTATGAATTGTTCCCTTCATAAGGTCTAATCCCATGCTACACTAATTTTAATGGAAGTTTAGGTAAAGTGAACTAATTTTTAATGTTTGTAGGCTGACTAAAGATAAATAAGATACCTAGATAAATCTTTCTTATAAAACTTTATCTGCCTAGTATGACAATAAGCCCTTAGTTTTGTAACTTCACTAGCCTTACATCCTTTAAACAGTTGACAGTAAGAACATAAAACCAAATACTTCACTGTTATGTGATATGCCTATGAAGGATGGAATAAAAGGCTTTGAATTATTTTGCACTATACTTTTGGTGTTATTAACAAAGATTCTACAAACTAAATGCATGCCACTTGCTCTTATTAACTTAGGGTTATAACAAGGTACTATAAGAATACAGATGATGGCATGTGAGCGTATATAAAAAATATCTGAAAATTAAATGCTCAAGGCTTTGTTACACTAGTTTTAAAATAAAATAATTACTTCTATACTACGCAAAATTATAAACAAGTGCGCTTGTTGTTTTTTTGTAATATAGTAGCAAATTGAGTATCGATCCTAGAAGGAAGAATTAGTAAGTACTAATATGAAATTAAAAATAATAATTAATCTATCAAATTGGAAAATTTAAATAAATATTAAAACAAATTAACCTAAACTAAGTTAGCAATCATGAGCTGATAATAAAGCGATTAAAGAGCAACTTAATGCAAAGGGTGTAAAGATTCCAAAAATAATTCCATAACTTAACTAAATAAGAAAACTTTGGCACTTAAATTAATATCTACTTCCACCAATTACAATTCCATAAAATGTGACGAAATATAATTGGAAAAAGATTAATAAATCAAATTATACAAAAGTTTTCCACTTCATTCAATTGTTCTTAATAATCATTACAAAATCAAGGTCCAAAGAAACAATGAAAGCAAGTCTAGATTAAAATGAAGTAGAGATTTAAAGTGTTCACAATTTGAAAACTTCCTTCTTTAGCCTTCTTATAACTAGCCTAACAACCCAAGCTCTTTAACACCCTGGACAATAATAAAATCAATAATAGATACAAGAAATAATGAAGGCTAACTGTAAAGAAAAATAAGTAGGAATTATCCTAAGTTTCCTTCTCCTAGCCATCGGTATTAAGATTCTTATTTACCTTAAAGCCTTAATAAACATAAAACAAATGTCAAATAATAATGAAAACCAACTATGGACAAAAATAAAAGTGAAATTATATAAAAAACAATGAAATGGTAGCACCTCTCCCAAGCTTCATTTATCTAGCCATTAATATAAACTCCCTTTTGTGTCCTTAAAGCTCTTCACCCTTGAATCTTGATATCATCAACCTCTAAACTATGAAAAAATGACTGAGAGTTAATAGAAAATGAGAATGGAAGTGGTTGAGATATGTAGAGAAAATGAGTGCCTCTAACCTCTTTTCTATGTTTATTTCATGTTTTGTTTATAGTATTTGAGCCACCTTAAAGTTGGAAACCTTAGAATGATGAGTTAGAACTTAAAATTTATAGAAATCTCATGAATATTCAATTTATAGAAATCTCATGAATATTCCCTTTTTTGCTACACTTTAGGACTACTAGAATGCTTGTTAAGCAAACCACAATGGCAATCCATAGGCACCATAATGGTGACATTGTGGTTGTGTCGATATGTTCTTCTGAGAGGATAACGCCACTACCTATTAACCAATAATAGTATCGTTGTTGGAATCACAACGTACTCTAGAAAAAGGCTTCCAATCTTGCTTCTTTGTGTGATTTTCATTCCTTTAATGTACCCAATACATAAATATCAGTAAAAAAACTTTATAAGGAGAAATAATGATTGGATAATATGCAAATTTATGTAATAATTGTATCTATAAACATGTACATTTTGTGAATTATCGAATTCCCTTACACTTAAGTGTTTGCTTGCCCTAAAGAAAACTAACTCATCATTTAACATTTCAAATGAATGATAATATTATGGAACATATTATTCATGTCAAGCATGATCATTAAAACTTCTTCATTAATCATTTCAAAATAATGAATCATCTAAATTTCATGTGATCAATTACTCATATCATATCACAAATGAGTTTGATTTACTTCGTACTTCTTTAAAATTCAACTTAAAGAACAGAATTCAATTTTATGAGAAAAATGAATATTCAAAGATAATGTGCTCCAAATTTCAAACATATTCAAATTCTTTTATCCGTCATTTTTTAATAAAAAAACATGATTGTGAGCTTTCGATGGTTTTTTTGAGAATTAACCTAATCTTTTTACACAAAGGTTAACACTTTGTCATGAATACCTCTAGTTACTTAACTAGGTTACCTACATCAACTAGCTGCTAATATCGCTCTTTAACTTCTATCTTTTTTATAGGTAAGAAGACAATAGAGTGAATAAACTTTGCTTACTTTTTATGTAATTTTAGCAATTTAGAAGACAAACATGCTTTCAAGAAGTCACAATCACTCAAGCATATGCATTTTACAAAGAAAATATCATAATTTTCACCAAATATCAATTTTAAAAAATAATAAATTAAATGAAACTCAACGAGTCATCATTAATCATAATTGCATCACATAAACATTTCAGGTCCTCAAAATAATTGAAATATTAATGAATGCTTTCATTGATATGACATTAAAGAGAAATGAATATTCATAAAATTATTAACCTTTGAAATAAGAAATGACAAGGAGGATAAGTTATAGGATAAGATATTAATGAATATAACCCTTCCTGTATGCTTAGGTAAACATTGTCTTGTATGTTTCGATATTCAATAAAAACAAAATGATAAGGGATGGACTAGTTAAAAAAACTTCTTTGAATCAATGTTGACATGAATGATCAATGAAGAAAATCTTGATGGAGATAAAATATGATATATCCATTAGGTACCTGTCTTAAATAAGAAGCTAAGAAAGATGGATAAATAACTTATGGAAAAGGAAGTTGACATCATCATGAGCATAAAAAGAAAAATCAACTAAAATAAAAATCGAACATCTAACCTACTTAAATACGTAATCAAATAAAAATTCGAAATAAAAAGAATGAAATACTAAAACTAAATAAGGGCTAAGAAAGAAAAGGATTAAGGGTTAGGATTGGAAGAGTGTTTGTTTCAGTGTCTCACTTTGAAATTATGCCTCCAAGGTAAGGATTGAGATGATAGTCATTAACTTTGAATGTTTCAATCTCAGTATGGCTGATCTCTACAGCTTTGTAAAGGAAGGTCTGTTTGACTGTAAAAGGTCTAGACCACCTGAACTTAATTTTATCAGGGAACAAATATAGGTGGGAATTTTAAAGTAAGAATTAATCACCCTTGCAAAACTCTTCATTATGACAGATATGACATCATATCATCTTTTTGTTTTCCCCATATACAACATTGAATTTTCATAAGCCTCCATTCATCAAGATCATCTAACTAGAGTTGGCTCTTCTCTTCAACAACAGTGGATTCCAAGTTTAAGGACTTGATTGCTTAAAAGGCCTTAAACTCAAGTTTAATGGGTAAGAGGCATGCCTTTCCATAAAGCAACTTAAAGGGGGACATACCAATAAGAGTTTTAAATGTTATCCTATAAGCCTAGACATCATGTTCTAATTTGTCTAATGAAACAATCCTAGAATGCTCTACTATATTTTCCAGAAAATGCTTAAGCTCTATATTGGTTAATTTTACTTGGCATCTTATTTAAGGTTGATAAGGGATAACTAACTTGTATGTAACACCATATCGTTTAAGAATCATTTTTGTTTAGGAATTAAAAAAGTGAGTTCCCCTATTACTTGTTAGTACTCTAGGGGTACTAAAACATTAAGACAACTTTTTAAGAAACTTAACAACTACCCTAACATCACTAGTAGGTAAAGTATGCATCTCTACCTAATAAGAAATATAATCAACTACAATTAGGATGCATTTGTTTATAAAATAATTCAAAAAAGGACCAATAAAATTTATACACAACATATCAAATATTTCACATAAAACAAATGAAGTTTGAGGCATCTCGTGATGGTTAGATATATTACCTATTTGTTGATATTTTTAGTGAAAGATAGCATACCTATGAGCGTCTTAGAAGAGCCTGAGCCAATAAAAACCAAATTTAGGTACCTTCTATGTAGTTTTTTTTTGCCTCAAAATGTCTACCTACAAAACCATAATGGTAGTGCTCCAAGATGGCTCTAACAACCTAAAGTTGAATACATCTTCTGATTACTTGATTTGTATATATCTTAAACAAGAAGGGTTCTTTCCAAAAATAATATCGAATATAAAAAAATTCTTTTACTGGTATGATAAATAATTAGGGATGTCCCTACCAAATAACTTGTAATATGAGCAAACCATAGTACTTCAATTATTTGAGCTTCTAATGGATGCAATCATTTTTTAGGAAAGGAATCATCGATCTCTTCCTCTATTTTGTCCTTTAAATAAAGATGCTTAATGCAAGATAGGTGGTCTACTACTAGAATTTTGGCTCCCTTCTTATCTTTAATTGCAATATCAAATTCTTGAAATAGTAAAATCTACCTAACAAGTCTAAGAATTATACCAATCTTGCTCAAAAAATATGATAATGCAGAATGATCAATATATTCAATGACTTGAGACAAGATAAGTTAGGAACCAAACTTATCGAAAGCATATAATACTTCTAATAACTCCTTCTCTATGGTTGTATAATTTTCTTGAGCATCATTTAAGGTTTTTTTTTAACGTATTAGATTGGCTAAAAATACCACTTACATCATATATTAATTCAAAAGGCAAAATACAATATGGAGCTAATATTATTGAGGCATTAGATAACTTCTCTTTTAAAAGAATGAAAGCCCATAAACGATAATTAGAAAAATAAAATGGCACACCTTCTTCAAGCAAATGTGTTAGAGGCCTAGCTATCATAGAAAATCTTTGATGAATTTATAATAAAAACCAACGTGTCTAAGAAAACTTCTAATAGCTTTAACATTAGAAAGAGGCAGTAGCCTCTTGATTGCTTCAACTTTAGTTCTATCCACCTCTATTCCTTTGTATGAAATCTTATGGTTTAAAACTGTGTCATATTGAAACATGAAATCGATTTTTTCATAAGTCAATACAAAATGTATTTCTTCACATCACTTAAGCACTTTTTTCGAAAATATGGAGGTATACATTAATTGAATCACCAAAAACAAAAAAGTCATCCATAAATACCTCTATAATGTCTTCCATCTTGTCATTAAAAATAGCTATCATTCATTATTGCAAGGTAGCAGGTGCATTACAAATTCTGAAAATCATTCTTCAATACATAAATGTACCATATGGATATGTGAAAGTAGCCTTTTCTTGATTGTCAGGAATAATCAAAATCTAGAAGTAACCTGACATGCTATCAAGAAAACAATAATATATATGCCTGAAAAACCTTTCAAGAATTTAATCAATAAAAGGTAGTGGAAATTTATCCTTTCTTGTAGCATCATTCAACTTTCTATAATTGATCCATACTCTCCATCTTATGACGGTTCTTGTTGGTACTAGCTCATTCTTCTTATTAGGCACTACCATCATACTCCTTTTTTTTATATAACCTATACCAAACTTATTCAAGATCTATCAGAGATAGGATATATTAAACTTCTATCTAGATGTTTGATTACTTTTATCTTGATAGCATCGTTCATGTTCAGGTTGAGTCACGTTTGTGGTTGTACACGTCTTACTATCTTCATACATCAAAATTTTATGAGTGAAAAAGCAGGGACTAATGCCTTAAATATAAAAAATCTTCCACACTATTTCTTTCTTGTGTTGTCCTAGGACCTTTAACAACCTATCCTTGTATTCCTTATTGTAATTGGAAGTAATGATAATAAGAAGTTTAGAGTTTTCACCTAGGAAGGCATACTCTAAACATTCTAAAAGTTTCTTTAACTCTAACACGGGTGGCTCTTCTATTGATGGCTTCAGTCTCCCTTTGGTGATTCTATTCATTTATTCAAATGATTACTCTTGCACTTTTCACTCACTAGCTTCAAGGAGTTCCTACTATTCCTCCAAAGTGGGAATCTCTTATTCATCTTCCTTGTCTAGCTCTAAACATGCTTCTAATAGATTTAGGTGTATAATTTCCCATACACGCAAAGCAACAACACCATACATAGCATCCATAAAGTAACAAGGGTCATCATTAGCAATGGAATAAGGCATGAAATTAGAAAATTTAAATAACACTTCTTTACCCTCTACTCTTAGGGTTAGCTTTCCTTTCGTAAACATCAATTATGGAGTTATTTTTCATTAAAAAATGTCTTTCTAAGATCAAAGGGACCTCTATATCTTCATTCATGTCTAAGATAACAAAATCCATAGAAAACTGCTGCATTGGTTCCTATTAATGTCAAATTGTCAAATTAATTACCAATTTGACAATTGAAGCTCTTTTTCTCCAAACAAAGTTAAAACCAACTAATAGGCAAGTATACCGATCACAAGTAATATAGTGAGTATTTTAAACTCGAACTATCATCCCATAGAGATAAATTATAATTAATATTAAGGAAAATAGATCACAATTATCTAAAGGAAGCAATTTGAGTGATTTATTTAACTAAATTTTTCAAACTAGACTAAAGGTCTTAAAACTTTGGTAATAAGACTAACTTTGGAATTTAAGGTTACTTAATGGATTAAATGGTCAAGGAAAAGATTTTCAATAATCTAAATGGATTAATTAAGGATCAAGGAACTTATCCTATGGCAACTTCACTAAATCAAGACAAGGTTATGATCAAATCATGTCTTTTCTATTACTTTTAAAGTTTAAGGTTTTGTCCACTCTTAAATCAACCAAAAGAAGGCATAAAGTACAAGAAGCTTAACCTAAAAATTCATATTCTTATATTACTGCCCTCAAGATTAACAAATAATTGTTCCTATATTGATTAAAATTAAGTTACTTATTTAAATGGATTAAGAGATTGGTCCTCTTCTTTCTCCATTTATCTTCTTAATCTTAAACAATCCATTGAAGACAAGCTTTAAGCATTCAAATAAGTAAAAGACATCTGCTAATCATGTCTAAGAATGTATTCAAATCATCAAATCACCATTTCTTAACCATAAACACGTTTAGCCACTCATTTGAATCAAGGAAGAAAAGATATCATGCATATAACTCATGTTCTTGAATATATAAGCTTATGAGTAGATTTTCAATACAAAAGATAGGTTTAGAATGCACCAAATGGAGATGAAAACAAGCTTGTAGGCCTAAGACACATGATTGAGCTTCTACAATCCATAAAAACAACTTAAATCTACAAAGAAAATCAGAAAAGATGAAGAACACTGGAAATAAGCCTTAAGTTTTCAGAGAATCTAAAGTTTATTTGAAAAATGTATTTCTTTCTGTCAATTCTTGTTATTTTTGGCTTTAAGACCTCCATTTATATGCTAGTTACAAGTGGGAAGCAATTTGTGCAAGTTATACCCAATAGAATGAGAGATCCAACTAGAAACTCGTCAATTGGTACTTAACGACACTTAAAAGGAGTATAACGACTGGCTGTGAAACCACTTTTAAGTCTCTGTCTTCGGAAGTAAAACAACGGTATGGGAAGCACAATAAAAGGTTATATGAGATCAGCATTTTAGTCCTGAAATTTGAATTTTTATCAATTTTTTATCTTTTCTCCACTTTTTGGCTTTCATCTGTAATGTACAACATTTATAAACATAATTAAGCATTTTAACAACAATTTAAGAGCAATTTAGTTTAATTTGAAATGAATTGGCTATGAAAATGATATAAATTCTTAAGCTATCAATTCCCCCACACTTAGTTTTTTCTTGTCCTCAAGAAAATCATGCAATCATCAACTTCAACATGACCTATAAGCATAGGAAAACTTATCCATCTCATCAAACACAATCAATGGACTAGTTTCCTTGGGGTTTCAAACATTATGCAACTAAAACAGCAAATTAAGCATACTAAGTCACAAATAATCTTAAATCACTTAATATTTCTTCAAATTAAAACTCAATCACACTTCCATGCCATATGAAAATGAAAAATGCTACAGCAAGATGTATTATATTTCAAAACCATCAAGCTTCCTTTATTCATTAAAACCAAAATAGAAAGCAAAAATGTGAGATTTTTGGAAGCTTAGTTGAGAAGTCAAGTAATCTTATTACACGAAGATGAATATTTTGTTGCGAACATCCCTGGTACATCAATCAAATCACCTCACATCAATTGGCTACTATCATCACTCATAAACTTCAATCAATTGGTTTAAAGCCAGCTGAGTGAATAAACTCACTTATTACTTCTTTTTATTCTCCTTTTCAACTTTTTCTTTTTCTTTTCAACAGCTTTTTTTTCATTCTTTTTTCAATTTAAAGCAAGATGATATGACATTTGAAAAGAAAGCACATTTTTCTTTAAAACTATGCATTTTAAACATGGAATTCATAATGATCAAAAGATTTTATAATCCAAAACATGAAGTAATTTAAAACCATTTGACCTCTAATATACTTAATCAACCACATAACATTTAAAAGGGGTATAATAAATGACAACAAAAGGAAATTTTTCTAAAAATTGGCATCAAAATCGAAATTTTTTCCAAAAATTATAGATTATGTTGAAAAATAATAATAAATTGAGATAGTTTAAGACAATTCAAGCATAAATGTGAAATATTCTATCCTGCCCCCCACACTTAAATTGAACATTGTCCTCAATGTTGATAAAATAATAAGAAAGCACAAATATAAGGGAGAAAGGAGAGAAATCACTCAAAATGATAAGAAAATTTGAAGTTAGTGCCATTGAAAAGGGAATCACCATTGAAATGATACCTAAAAAAGATCACTGAACAAGTGAAAGCAACAAGTATAATAACCCAAAAAAAGCTCCTAAAATAGGTATCATGAATAAGACAACAAGGATCATTATGTTAAGGGCAATCAAAATGCAAAAAAGGAAACATACTAATTAAACACATCAAAAAAATACTAACTTAATACATAAAAAAAACAAGAAAAACTACTAAAAGATAAGAAAAACAGAGCCTAGATTAGGGAGGATTGAAAAGAGTAATAGTAGAAGCAAATTCCTTAACTGATTTAAGGGAATATAATTTAACTTGATAACCATTTACTTTAAAAGTGGATTGGCTATTAGTAACATCAAAAGCTCTATAAGGATAGGCTCGAATAACATCACAAGGACCAAACCATCTTGATTTTAGCTTTCTAGGGAAGAATCTCAATTTGGCATTATATACCAATACCTTATCACCAACTTTTATATCTTACTGAATAATGTTCTTGTCATGCCATTTCTCAACTTTTTCCTTGTAAATTTGAACATTTTCATAAGCATCCAAACGAAATTCATTTAACTCATTCAATTGTAAAATTCTTTCCTCACCACTTTGTCTCGAGTCGAAATTTGAAAACTGAATAGCCCAAAATGCTTTATGCTCTAATGCAACTGGAAAATGACATGATTTTCGATAAATGAGGAGAAAAGGAGACATTCTAATAAGTATCTTATAAGCAATTCTATAAGCCTATAATACATCATCCAATTTCAAATACCAAATGCATTAACAGTATTTTCAAGAATTCTTTTGATTTCTCTAATGGAAATTTCAGTTTGATCGCTTGCTTGAGGATGATAAGAAGTGGCAACTTTATAGGTTACACCATACTTTATTATGAGAGCATTAATTTGTTTATTATAAAAATGTGAGCCTCTATGACTTATAATTGCTCTAGGTATACCAAACCTTGTGAAAATATTCGTCTTTAAAAAATTCATCGCTCCCTTTGGTTCATTAGTAGGCCAGGCTACTGCTTCTACCTATTTACTTACATAATCAACTGCCACTAAAATATATTGGTGAGCATATGATTTAGGGAATGGACCCATAAAATCAATACCCCATACATCAAACACTTTACAGGCTACAATATTGTTCAAAGGCATCTCATATCTCTTAGAAATGTTTCCTACTCTTTGACATCGATCACAAGATTTAACAAACTCAAATGTGTCCTTAAAGAAAGTAGGCCAATAGAATCTTGATTCTAAAACTTTATGAGAAGTTCTAGTTAGGCTGAAATGTCCTCCTATTTCCTTGGAATGACAATGTTCTAATATAGAAGACACTTTTGAAAGAAGGAACACATTTTCTAATCAACCATCTCCACAAATCTTGTATGAAAATGGATCATACCACAGAAATCTTTTAAAAACTGAGAGGAAGTTCTTTTTTTGTTGAATTTATAAATGATGAGGAATAATGTTACTAGCCAAACAATTAAAAAAATTAGCATACTATGGCTCATTATCCTGCACTGCGAACAAATTTTCCTCTGAAAACATTTCTTAAATTTTATGATTTTTTTCTTTTTCCATTGCTTTTTCATTCAGCCTTGAAAGATGATCGGCAGCAAAGTTCTCAGCACCCTTGTTTTCCTTAATGTCAATGTCAAACTCTTGCAATAAAAGGACTCATCTAATTAATCTCAGCTTGTCAATAGGTTTATTCATCAAATATTTCAATGTCGCATGATTAGTTTATACTATCACCTTTAAAAGAACTAAGTAAGAATGAAACTTATCAAATGTAAAGACGACAACCAACATCTCTTTTCCAATTTTTGGATAATTATTGTAAGCTTCATTGAGAGTTCTACTCGCATAATAGATTGGATGAAAAAAAAATTTCTTCCTTTGCCCTAACACTATACCAATGGAAAAATCACTTACATCACACATTAATTCAAATGGTAATGACCAATCAAGTGAAACTAGGATGGGTGCACTAGTGAGTTTAGTCTTCAATAGTTCAAAAGCATGCAAACACTTATCATCAAACTAAAACACTGCACCTTTGGTCAAAAGATCAGTAAGGGATTTAGTTACCTTTGAAAAGTCCTGAATGAATCTGCGATAGAAGCCAGCATAACTTAAGAAACTCATGACTATTCTAACTGAAGTTAGGGGTGGGAGCTGAGCAATTGCACCTATCTTTTTTGGGTTTACCTCTGCACCTTTTCTTGATATCTTATGGCCCAAAACAATACTTTCTTGAATTATAAAGTGACGCTTTTCCCAATTTAACACCAAATTTATGTCTTCACATCTTTTAAGCACTTTATCTAAATTTTGTAAATAGGATTCAAAAGATGTGCCAAAAATAGAAAAATCATCCATGAACACCTAGATGCAAGATTCTATCATATCTGAAAATAAAGCCATCATGCACCTTTGAAAAGTTGTTAGGGGCATTGTATAGCCTAAAAGGCATGCACCTATAAGCAATTGTGCCATAAAGACAGGTAAAGGCTGCTTTCTTTTGGTCCTTAGAGGCAACTTTAATTTGTAAATACCCATTAAACCCATCTAATGCATATTGAAAATTGTGTCCTGCCAACCTTTCAATAACTTGATCAATGAAAGGTAAAGGAAAATGATCCTTTCTAGTAGAATCATTTATTTGTCTTTAATCTATGCACATTCACCTACCAGTTACCTTTTTGTAGTTATTTGTTCATTTTTTTCATAAGGAGCCATACTAATACCACCTTTCTTAGGTACTACTTGAACAGGGCTAACCCAAGGTGAATCAGAAATGGGATAAATGATACCTTCTCCTAATAACTTAACCACTTCATTATTTACTACTTTTATGTTTGGGTTTAAACGTCTCTGTGGTTGAAATTTTTTTTACTTCCTTCCTCCATAAAGATCTTATGTTTACAAATAGAAGGACTTAATCCTGTAAGATCAACAATTGTCCATCCTATTGCTCCATATGATTTTGCAACACTACTATCAAGTCATTTTCTATCTTATCATATAAAAATGAGAAAATTATGACTGTTAAACTAGATAGAGAGATAAGAAAAACATAATTTAGATGCATAAAAAGAGGCTTAAGGTTTACTTCAGGTGGTTCTTTTATAGATGGCCTCGGTAAAGCCTTGATTAGTTTTTCTAACATTTCTAACTTCTTAAAAGGATGCCAGCTAGAACCTTTCTTACATCTAATGCACTCAAAACTTCACTAACCTCTTCCTCATTCAAATCTAAAGACTGAAAATAATTTAACAACATTTTTAAAGGATCAACACATAATTAAATCAAAGGGTCACTCTCAAAATGCTTAACTCCTATAAAGTAGCAACAATCACGATCTGTTGAGTGCTGCATTGCTTGAAACACATTAAATTCAATCTCTTCATCCTAGGGTTGCAACATTAACTTACTGCCATGAGCATCAATAATTGCCCTGGTCGTAGCCATAAATGGTCGTCCAAGAATAATAGGCACCTTGTAGTCTTCTTCCATATCTAATACTAGAAAATTCATGAGATAAATAAACTTACCCATCTTAACCAATCCATCTTAAATAATTCCTCATGGATATATGATAGAACTATCTGTCAATTGCAATGAGTCTGTTGTAGGTTTTGGCTCTTCTAACTTCTTAAAGATAGATAAGGGCATTAAATTTATATTTGCTCCTAAATCCTTCAAAGCCCTATCTATTTACAAGTCACCAATTACATAAGGTTCTTTCAAGTTCAAAATCAAACTCAATCTTCTCAAACATATGGCCACGAGTTTGCATACAAAATAAAAAACAAATAAAGAAGAAAAGAACAACTAAATAAAATAAATAAATAATAAAAACAAAACACACTTATAAAGAAAAGCAAACAAGCAATATAAACAATATTTAACAATATGAACAACTTTAGAATAATTGACACCAAAAATGACTAATAATCAAATTCTAATGGATCCTCGACAACGAAGCTAAAAACTTATTCCGTTGTTTTTTATTAATATCAAATTCTCAAAGTAATTACGAAATTTAACAATTGAAACTCTTTTTCTCAAAACAAAGTTAAAACCAACTAACCGGCAAGTATATCGATCATAAGTAATAGAGGGAGTATTTTAGACTCTAATTATTGTTCCAAAGAGATCACTTGTAATTAATATTAAGGAAAATGGATCACAATTATCTAAAGGAACCAATTTGAGTGATTAATTTAACTAAATTTATCAAACTAGAATAAAGGGCTTACAACTTTGGTAATAAGACTAACTTTGGAATTTAAGGTTGCTTAATGGATTAAATGGTCAAGGAAATGATTTTCAATTATCTAAATGGATTAATTAAGGATTAAGGGAATTTTTCGAAGGTAACTTCACTAAATCAAGACAAGGTTATGATCAAATAAATGTCTTTTCTCTTATGTTTAAATTTTAAGGTTTAGTCCACTCTTAAATCAACCAAAAGAAGGCTTAAAGTACAAGAAGTTTAACCTAAAAATTCATATTATCATATTACTGCCCTCAAGATTAATTAATCATTAGTCATGTATTGATTAAAATCAAACTACTTATTGATTTTCAAATGGATCAAAAGATTGGTCCTCTTCTTTCTCCATTTATCTCCTTAATCTTTAACAATCCATTCAAGACAAGCTTTAAGCATTCAAACAAGTAAAAGACAGTCCTTAATCACATCTAAGCATGTATTCAGATCATCAAATCACCATTCCTCAACCATAAACACGTTCGGCCACTCATTT
>JAOXYD010114974.1:0-11359 GCA_028565735.1 Pinacopodium congolense
TGTGCATGGCTTTTTCATTTTAAAAAATAACTTTTTCTTCACTTCAAAAACCATGAAGGCCATTTGAAATAAAATCCCATAAATAAAAATCTTGGCCTATAAGAAAGAATTTCATTCTAATTTTTCATTCAAGAAACTCATTTCCATTAAAAATTTGTGGCATATCAATTTCAAAACCCTCTTGACTAAAATAATGTGTCATTTTTAAACTTTACTCACAATTTCATTAGAAATTTTACAAATGTAAGATCAAAGTTCTGATACCAATTGTTAGCCCTATGGCACCCAAGAGAGGGGTGAATTAGGTGTTTAAAAATTCTTGTAGAAATAAAACACTTTAAACACCTTAGGCCAATTTTAATAAAATGCAATCTTTAACCAAAATTCAACCTAAAAGGAAAGCCAAACTTTATGTCAATTTTAAAAAAATTCAATAAAAAATTAAGCAAACACAAATGCATAAATATAAAGAGATAAGGAAGAGAAAGAACATCAAGATTTATAGAGATTCGCTTACCCCAAAGATAGACTACATCCTCTCTCCAACTACTTGTTCGAAATTTACGAACAACTAATCTTACTTTAACTTGGCAAAGAGTGACCCTTGCAAAAATCTTGGTTAAAGCCTAAAAGGAATCTTTACAACAATCTTGATTCAAGGCCAAGAGGAACCTTTACAACAATCTTGATTTAAGGCCAAGAAGAACCTATACCAATCTTTTTTAGATCAAAAGAAACCTATCAATCTTTCTTTTCACAAAGAAGGTGAAGAGTAATCCCTAACAATAATTCTTTTATGGCAAAGAGTAGCCTTTCCAACACAACCAAAGTTTATAACTTTTATACTACAAGGACAACCCCTAATCTAAGCTCCCTTGAGCATTAAACCAAGCTTATATAGCTTATGACAACCTTGATCAAAATCAACACAAGTCAAGGGCTCAAATGCAATAAATGTAATATGGAATGTCAATGCACAATTAAGGCCTAATCCAATCCAATTCAAATACAAGGATTAACTCAATTCAAATATTCTTTATCTTAGGTGAAGGGAAATCTAACAAATCTATTTTAAAGGTAAAGAGTAGCCTATAACACAATCAATAACCAACACAAATTAATTCCCCTAATTAAAGTATCCAAACACACTTATATGGTGTTTCTTTAACACTCAATTAATAAAATCAATTCTGAAACATGTAGAGTCAATTAAACAATTTGGAAAGACTCCTAACACATTCACATATCATAAACTATCAAGTTCAAAAAACAATAACGTGATTATAACATCAAACAATCAGATTTAATCAAATGAACACAAACTGTTAAAATATATGCTATCTTAATATTCCATCCTAAAAATGCATGATTTTAATCATCAAAATAATGTAAATTAAATGTAATAAACCTACTATAACCTTAATCAATCGGTTAAAAATCAATTGCAATAATAAACACAATTTTAGCATATAAATTGAATGATCAAAATCACAAGAAAAGTTAGAATGCTCAAATCTGGACAGCTTTGAGCAACCTGCAAAGATTAAGCTTTAAAAAATATAATCACTTAAAAATTGAAAAAAAAAATACTAGCAACATCCTAATACCTTAAGCAAACTAAAAACATCAAATTTGCACACCAAAAAATGAGATTAAATACCAAATAGAAATCAATAAAGAAGCTGTAGAGAAAATTTGATAGTTTTGGTGTTTTGAGTTCTTAGAGCTCAAACAAACATTATGAGTGCTTAAAAATCAAAGTAAAAGCTTTTATGCACTCTTGAGACCTTAAGAAAAATGTATATGATAATTTTAAATAAACAAAAATGGTTTTACAGACTCAAAATTGAAGAACATAGTGCTTGAACTAAAACAGAGATAGTTATTGTATATGAGTCTTTAAACGCTTGAAACAAATGAAATAATGAATCAAAAAATCAACTAAAATCTTTTTGAGGTTTGCCTATATCTAAGATAACTGAAAAAACAAATTTTACTGTACAAGAAACTGATTTAAATCATGAAAATATGAATTGAATGAAGATTATACAGAAAATAAAGAAGGATTTGAATATTTGAATGATTGATCTTTTAATTTGTTTTTCAGAGGTTCTAAATTTGTTAAAAACGTTTAGGAATGATATTTATAGTGTTGGGAGAGTTTTTGAGTTGTTAAAAATAAAAACTAGCCGTTTAGAAGGTTAAAAAACTGTTAAGATCGAAACTCCAAAACTAACCATTAGAGTCTGGATGCACAATGACACCTTCTGAGTTCATTAACAACGTCATTAATAGATGAACAACCCGCCTTTGAGGATGCTAGAAACAAGGAGTACAACATCACCCTTAAGCTTGCCATTTAAGGATGATCGACCCACCATTTTGCCTCTAAAAAACATGAAAAATACTCCAAACCAACTCCAAAACTTTTCAAACGTGTTTCACACATTAAACAAGACTTTAAACAAGTTTTAAAACATAATTCAAGACTATTTGAATCATCAAACCAATTCAAATGGTTCAAAACACAATAATTGCATTAATTATGAAAATTTTTCATTTTAACCAACTTTAAAACCTTTTCAATCAATTCATAAATCATAAATTGACAATGCAATTAGACTTAAACAAATTCAATCATACATAACCAACACTTAAACAATATTTCAATTCACTTAAACATATCAATAAACATACATTAAATCAATTCATCACAATTTGACTTAATTATGCAACATATAGCCTAAATGCCATTCTAATTCAATTATTAATGTTACAAAGAAATAACCAAATCAAATTGATCACTAAAACTACAATTCAACTCCTATATGCCTATATGCAAATACTCATGCAAATATTAGAGCTCTTTTCAAGCATTAATTAAGATCAAGAAGACTTAAAACTTAAGACCTTTCCCAACCTGAACTAAACTTGATCTTCTTTTCTTGATCATCAATCTTGATCTTCATTCTAACTCTTTAATATTTGATTAATTCTTCATTATCTTCAAGATGGCTCTTCTACCATAGACTCCACAAATATGATCTTGCATTTTAAGCACTTACCTATCTTATAAACATTTCAAAACCTCAAACATTAAACATTATTAGGAATAATGTTTTGTCATCATCAAAACGCATGATTAGAACTACCTTGGTTCAAAAATTTCCTTCAAGAGAAAGAAATTGATAACATCTACTCAAACCTTTAAAGATTTTACATATAGATTTATTTGGTCCCACTAGAGTTACTAGTTTAAATAGAAAGACATATGCATTTGTTATTATTGATGATTTTAGAAGGGTTACATGGGGGTTGTTCCTTTCCAGTAATGATGAAATTTTAATATTTTTTTGTGAAATTTGTAAAAAAAAAAAAGTGCAAAATGCGAAAATACATTATAATTACATCGTTTAGGAGCAATCATAAGAAAGAATTTGAAAATGATTTTTTTGAGACATTTTGTAATAAACATGGCACTTTCCATAATTTCTCTACGCCTAGGACCCCTCAACAAATGGAGTTATTGAAAGCAAAATAGAACTTCACAAAAAAATGAATAGGACAATGATAAATGAATATGAAATTCTTAAATATTTTCAAGTGGAAGCTATAGCTTATTCTTACTGTTTTCGATTGATCATACACAAAATTAGCTCAAATAAATCTATCTTTTAATGCACAAAATTATAATATATATATACAAAACCATCTTTTTAGTAAGTGCATCAATCATAACAAGTAATATAACAGAGTATTTTTAGGATAACAAGTATCGATCTTACGAGAAAGTTAATATGATGTATGTACTAGGTTAATTGAATTACAACTATATAGAGAACACTCAACTTTATGATTTATGAAAACAAATACTACAAAAAATGTAATTCAAAAACTTCCAATCAGTTGCAAAAAATTTCAAGGTTGCTTTTCCTAATTAAAATTATTCATTCAATGAATAAATGATTGATGATTTAATTGATGGATTAATGATGCTTAATACAAGGTATCTTCACTAAATCAAGACAACGTTATGGTTAAGTCACTGCCTTATCTTTATAAGTCCTATCCTGAAGATTGGTCATACATCAAACTTAGGTAATAAGCCTAAAGATCAAGAAGTCTAGTACTAAAATGTCCTATTTCAAGACTAGCACCCTCATAATTAACTAGAGTTTGGTCATGCACTGATTCAAACCACGTTGTCTATTGATTTTTCTAATAACCTAGGTAGATTTATCGGATCTTAGATTATCTAATGACTTTATGTTAAGCGATCAAGTTCAGATAATCATTAAGCATTCAAATAAGCAAAGATTAAATCACAAATGATTCATATGACATAAATTAGATCATAACATAGCCTGACCTTAACTAAAAATTAAATTAGAACATGAAATTAATCAAAGAACATGAAAAATATAACTTAAATAACAACAGTTTGATTAATTCAAAATAACAACAATAATACATGAAATTAAGATTCTAGAATGAACCGAATCACATCATCATATGGTATTCTAGCTCTAAACTACATGATTGTAGCTGCTAGAACTAGAATCAAACCTGAAAACTTAAATTACAAAAAATTGAAATGAAAAACATCCTAAAACTACTTTGATCCAAAAACTAACTAAAGTGTTTTATATTAAAACTAGATGATTAAAACATTCGGAAGAGGCCTTAATTTATAGGGAAGGTGCAAACAAGTGGAGGAAAAATACAAGTCACAATTGTTGAAGAAATTGGCTAAAAAACATGTCTATAGCCATCAACGTTAGTTGGACTTCAAAACTTAACAACTCAGTTAAAGGAATAGTGCAACGGTCGTTGATTTCATCATCTATCGTCCTTCAACGTTGGTTTTCAATCCTTCAATGGGGGTTTCCCTAGACCCATGTTAAAGATCTAGAATATGCCAAATTTGCATTCTTTTTGTACCAATCTTCAATTATTCATAGTTAATTGCAAATTAAACATTTAAATACTAAAATTAGGGGCAAATTTATATCAAATAACATCCAAAAACACTATAAATTTAACCCCTAACAACTCCCCCACACTAAAGTGTTTCTTGTCCTCAAACAAATCTGTAACTCAATTTTCTCAAAAATAGTATATAATATAGGGAAATTAATCCAAACTGAACAACATAATTATTGAAAATGTTTTCTTAATCTTTCAAAAATAATGACTCAACAAAACGTTATATAATCAATTAATCATATCAAATCGCAAATGTACTTAAATCATTTTATTCTTTTTCAATCTTCAACCTCAATCACAAAAATTAACTCCACATGTAAAAGGCAAATATGTTAAGTTTAATGCATCAACTTTCTAAACACTTTCACATCCTTCATTTATTTCAAGCCATTATTTAATTAATTAAATCATTAAACATATGAGCAGCTTGGTTGAAAAGTCACTTAATTTTTTTACACGAAGATGAACATTTTGTCATGAATAACCCCCGGTTATTTAACTGAGTCACATCACATCAACTATTTATTAGCACCACTATTTAACTTCAACCTTATCAAATATATTTTTTTCTTTTTGGTTTTTATTTATTTATTATTTATTATATACATATTTAATAAGGTTAGAAGTCAACAGAGTAAATTATTCTCACTTATTTAATCAATTAAGTAATTAATAGTAATTTTAGTATTTTATTTATTATTATTATTATTTCATATTAATTCCGGTTCTTTTTCACTTATTTCTTCGAATGATAAAAGTTTCTTAAAAAGAAGCTATAAAATTATTCAATCAGTTGCATTTTATACTTGGAATATCATTCTAATCATCAAGTATTTGTTATCTAAATTATGAAATAAGTTAAAAGCATTCAGTTATTGATAGTCAAAAGTAATCATATAACATTTTAAATTGTCAAAATAATTAAATTAAAAAGAAAATATGGACAATAATAAGCATCAAAATCAAGAAAAATTCCACAAATTATAAACTATTAAGCAAAAATCGCTAAAATGATATGCTATCAGATAATAAATACTCAAGTGTGATTAAATAACATATCCCTCTTCCACACTTAAATTAAACATTGTCTTTAATGTTCATAAATCCAAAATTAAGCCAATAAATCTTAAAGAAAGGAAAAGAATACACCTATATAAATATGATCGTGATAACGCTCCGTTAATGTGAATTGTAGCCATATGAAAATTAAGGACAAGAGATCAAAGCACCAAAAACATAATAAAACACACAAAATAAAAAACAAACACACTAAAAGCATGATAAGAGGATACCATTTTATTCAAAACACACTTTCATACTTTTATGGTTGGGTTGCCTCCTAACAAGTACTTCTTTAAGGTCTTTTAGTTGGACTCTAGGGTTAAAGAATTTTTAATCTCAACCTAGGTCTAACACATAACTTCTCAACCTCATCCTTGGTATAATGACAAACTAATTTTAGAAGGGTTATTATACCATTCAATAAGGTTTGAATTCATGATTCTTATCGTAAACAAAGCACCATAGGTATACAACTTGTGGATTAGGATCAAAAGCTAAAATACTTATGAAGTTAAAGTTCTCAAATGTTACCTTAGATTCAATAACTGTTTCATTTTCAACAACTAGATTTTCATGCACATCCTCAATAGTTTCACAAATTATTTTACCTAAAGCTAGTATAGGCTCACCACTAATACTTTTTAGCTTACTTAGCTCTACATGATCAATTCCCCTAATTGATTCTAAAATATATCCTATAGTTCTTTGATCATGCTCAGGCTAAGAAGTATTTTCTAAATGTGAAGTGAATACATCATTGTTAAGGAAAAAATAATTAGGATCATCCATCTAACTAAATGCATGATCATTTAAGCTCTCAAAATAATGTTGATAAAAAAAAGTGAAGGCTATTCAAAACAAGATGGATTAAGCAAAGAGTAATCAAGGTAATCTTAAAAAACAATGGTATATGTATCATTGAATTGTTCTAAAAGGTTTGTCTAATTATCTCCCCAGTTAACTTCAGGCTCATACCACTGGTAATCTTGCCAATGGTCTTGTTGACACCATATCTTCTTGATGACTAAATGAAGTCACCAAAAGAAAACTCTCCACATAAACAAAGATTACAATAAAATAAAAAAAGACAGAAACTGTTAATCTAAACATCAAATAAATAGAGAAAACAATACAAGATAACAACATAAGCATCAAATCTCTAAAGTAGTTGAAATCGATATATCCCTAATATTACAATTACACTGCCAATCAATGGCACCAAAAACTTATAGTTTTGGTTAGGTGGTTTAGAATTCTGAACAATTTTTACTTTTATTTGACCAACGTGAAAGGCAAGTGCACCTATCGAACAAGTAATATAATGGAATATTTTTAAGACTCTGAGTATCGATCCCATGATGAAGTTAATATGACGTAACTACTAGGTTAATCGTATTACAACTATCTAGAGAACACTTATCTTTATGATTTATGAAAATAAATACTACAAGAAAAATAATCTAAAAACTTCCAATCAGTTACAAAAGAGTTTAAGGCTACTTTTCCTAATTCAAATTATTCAGTTAAGGTTTATGCGGTTGATGATTTAATTAATGGATTAGTGATACTTAATCTAAGGTATCTTCACTAAATCAAGACAACACTATGGTTAAGTTATTTCCTTATCTCTATTAGTCCTATTCTGAAGTTTGTTCATGCATCAGAATAGGCCTAAAGATAAGAAGTCTAGTCCTAAAATTTCCTATTTCAATATCATCACCCTTATAATTAACCAAATTTTAGTCATGCACTAATTTAAACCACATTGTTTATTAATTTTTCTAATAACATAGGTAGATTTCTCATATCTTAGATTATCTGATGACTTTATCTTAAATGATCAGTTAAGATAACCATTAAGCATTCAAATAAACAAAGATTAAATCACAAATCATTAATAAGACATCAATTAAATCATAACACAACCTGACCTTAACTAAAAATTAAGTTAGAGGATGAAATTAATTAAAGAACATGGAAATCATAACTTAAACAATATAACTTGGATTAATTCAAAATAAAAACAATAATACACAAAATTAAGGGTTTAGAATGAACTAAATCGCATCCCCAGATGGTATTGTAACTTTAAAACATGTGATTACAACTGCTAGAACTTGAAGCAAACTTGAGAACTCAAATTACAAAAGATTGAAATGAAAAACTACATAAAACTACTTTGATATGAAAACTAAATAAAGATTAAGTGTTTTCTAATAAAACAGGATGCTTAAAACATCTCGGAGAGGCCTCAATTTATAGGGAAGGTGTAGCTACAAGTGGAGGGAGAAGACATGCCATAATTGTTAAATAAATTTGCTAAAAATTATGCATGTACCCATCAACAGCAGTTGGACTTTGAAACATAACAGTTAAAGGATGGTGCAATCATCATTGATTTCATCATCTATCATCCTTCAATGTGGGTTACTGATCCTTCAATGTAGCTTGCCAATCCTCCAATAGGGGTTGCCCTAAACTCATGTTGAAACACTTGGAATATGCCAAATTTACGTTCTTTTTACACTAATCTGTAATTGTTCACATTCAACTACAAATTAAACATTTTTAAACAATAATTAAATATTCAAACACTAAAATTAGGGCCAAATTTACATCAAATAAAACTAAACAATACTATCTAATATGGTTTACATAAGACTAATTATAGATAAAACTCTCTACGAGCTTTAGCTTGGGAAAAAGTTAAACTTAGTTATTTCAAAGTTTATAGGTGTAAACGTTACATTTTAAACGTTAAGGATAATCTTGATAAATTTGATTAAAAAATAGATGAGAGTATTTTTGTAAGTTATTTACTAACTAGTAAGGCATGCAGAGTATTTAAAATGGAACCTTAGTAATTGAAGAGTTTATACATGTTGATTTGATGAACCAAACACCTTTGATGTGAAGAAGAACTTTTGAGATGTAGATGTAGGCTTATTAAAAGATTTAAAGAAACTAGGTTTATAAAAAGAAAAAGAGAATAGTCAAGACATTCAATACGTAAGTAATGCTCCCATTATTAAACCAACTGAACATGATAAGAAAAATGAACAATTACTTAACGATTTAAGGTATAAGAAAGACAACCCTTCATACCAAATCATAGCTAATATACAAAGAGGTATGGTTAATAAATCTTATTTTATGGACTTATCCCATATTGCTTTTATTTCTCATATTATATCGCAAATTATTAGGGAAGCACTTAGTGATGAAATTTAGGTTCTTGTTATGAATAATGAAATGGAATTAATTTGAGAGGAATAAGATTTGGATTTTAATACCTAAGCCTAAGATCATCACATTATAAGTACTAATCGATGTTTAGAAATAAGCTTGATGAATTAGGTAATATTGTGAGAAAAAAATCTATGTTAATAGTAAAAGGTTATAACCAAGAAGAATGAATAGGCTATGAGAAGGCTTTTGCACCTGTAGTTAGTGTTGGCCCTAAATGACACCTAATAGGAGGGGTGAATTAGGTTCTTGAACTTTTAGAACAAATGAAAATATAGAAACAATACTTTGTGGAAGTTAAGTAAAAACAATTATGAAATAAGCAATATCAAGGGTACTAGAAATTAACAACAATTAATATAACATATAAAGTCTAAAGCATACAAAAAAGTTACACCTCCTTTTTGGCTTAAGGATAACCAACCATTCTTTTTCAAGGCTCAAGAATAAACTTTTTGACAAATTTTTTTTATAGACTTAAGAATAACCTCTAAATAATGAACCAATTTCTCACAAGTAGAGAAACTCATAAATCTCTCACAAACTTGATAATCAATTACCCTTAAACACGTATATAACTCAAACTCTCAAAAACACTTGATCAAACTTATAAATCTTGTATTATGTGTAATACTCTTGTGTGTTTCTTCTTGTTTTCTTCATCTATTTATAGTTCAGAAATATTGAGCTAGCCATTGTACTATTCTTCACTTGCTAAGGTATCTATTGGCTCAAATAATTTCTTTTGACCGTTGGACAACTCTTTTTATTATTAGATATATTTTCTATCTATTGGACAAATCTTCTATCCTTTGAGCAATATGATTGTTATGCCTTATTCGGTCGACTGATCTACTAAAATTTGTTCATTCGGTCGACCAATTGCCATCATTCAATCGACTATTCTTAATTTGGTCAGTGATCACCCTAAGTCACTCATTTGGTCGACCATTTTGCCTTATTCAGTCGACCGATCTTCCTTCGGTTGACTAATGCTTCTCTAAGTGATGTAGTTCGGTCGACCGATCCTTTGTATTTTGTTGATCGATCCTTAGTCTTCAGCAGGCGTTTAAACTTCATTTTCTTTACCAAACCTATATTTAAACACACCTAGAAAAGATATTAGTAAAAAGGAATGTTTTGTCATCATCAAAATTGAGTGGAACCTTCCTTGGTTCAACAATCTCCCCCTTTTTGTTGATGACAAAATTAAAACGATTTAAATGAAAACAAGTAGTTTATTTCATGCATATTTAGATATTTATCTCCCCCTAAAATCATGCAAACTCTCTACTATTCTCCCCTTAAGAACATGCATACTCTTCTCCCTATTTTTAGAATTAACAGAAAGGTGTGAATATAATAGTCAAATAGAGAGCCTATCGATCATACCAATTTCCTTTATAATAGTACAGAAACATTCTTCACAAAGTGGTTTCGTAAAGATATCAACTAATTGATGCAATGTGCCAAAAAATTCAAGTTCAATATCACCATTTTGCACATGATCCCGAATGAAATTCAAGCCTAATTTCTATTTTTTTAATACTAGAATATTGTATAGGATTTTTAGTCAAACAAATTGTACTAGTTTTGTCACACCGAATAAGAATTTGATCAAGATGTAAACCATAATCCCTAAGTTATTGTCTAAGCCATAGTCCTTGAGTGCACCAATTACCAGTGGCTACATAGTCAACTTCCGTCATAGATAATGCAACATAATTTTGTTTTCTATAGAACCTTGAAACTAATGCATTTCCTAAAAAGTGACATGTACCATATGTACTTTTTCTATCCAACAAACTACCTGTATAGTCGGCATTAGAATACCTAACCAAGTCCAAACATGCATTTCTAGGATAACATAATCCTAAATTCAAAGTACCACGCAAGTATAGTAAAATTCTTTTAATAGTCAACAGATGTGATTCTTTGGGAGAGGATTGAAACCTTGCACATAAACAAACACTAAACATGATATTTAGATGACTAGAAGTTAAATATAACAAACTTCCAATCATACCTCGAAAGAGTTTGACATCTACCTCTTTTCCATCTTCAT
>JAOXYD010115005.1:0-11358 GCA_028565735.1 Pinacopodium congolense
AGAAGACGTAGTCTATCTTTGAGGTAGGCGAATCTCTATAAATCTTGGTGTTCCTTCTCTTCCCTATCTATTTTATATTTATGCATTTGTGTTTGCTTAATTTTTCATTAAATTTATTTAACATTGACATAAAGTTTGGCATTCCATTTGAGTTGAATTTTGGATAGAGATTGCATTGAATTAATTTTGGTCTAAGGTGTTTAAAGTGTTTTATTTCCGCCAGAATTTTTAAACACCCAATTCACCCCCTTCTTGGGTGCCATAGGGCTAACACTACTTAATGGCACTGTTGATCCTTATGAGAACCGTCGTTAATGCCTAACTTACAATGTCTTCAATGATGGTTTAACAGAGGGTTTTGGTGACACTATTTACTACTATCGAGCATCTTGAGAATGAAAAAAATTAGGGCAAACAAGACATTTTCTTCTCCAGTTATTACAAACCCTAGAGGAGGACTATATAAGAATTAGAGAGTAGCCAATTTTGTCAATTTTAACTCCCACTTAAACAACCCCTTTGTCTCTTTATGGTTTCCTTAAATTTTAAGTTATTTTGATTTCTTTTCATATTGTATTAGATTATGTTCTTAGATTAGTTATTTTAGATGCGAAGTACTAGTTTCATTTATATTGTTGTTACTATCATTGCTATTTTTTTATTTTCTATGTATTTCATTTGGATTTTATCTAAATACTTGTTAAATCTTTAGATATTATTCATTTAATGTTTTATCTTTAATTTCAGCCTTGTTAATCTTGTTTTCTTTATGATTCCTACAATTTCAGTTTCTACTTGTGTTTATTTCATTATGTTTAGTTAGTTTCTTTTGGGTTTGAAGATATCTAATAGATTAATAAGTTATAGTTGTGAGAACCAAATTAGGTTTAAATGGGTTTTATGTTTTATGATAGGGTTAGATTGAAATTCCAATTAAATGATAAAAATTAGAGATTATATTGTAGGATTGACCATCCTATTTATGATTTCTAGTTCGACTATTAGGTTTAAATTTGTAATTATCATTATCAATTACTATAGGTGGCAATAGACTAATTGAATTTATAAGTAAAACTTAATCAACTTAACCTGTAATTTCAATTCTTTAGGTTATATGATTAAACTTGCGAAATTATGGCCTAAGTTAATTGTTCCCTAGATTTTAATACTGTTACACTTTTGAATCTAGAGATCGTATTTTAGGTTATCATGTGGTTAGAGATAAATTTATAGTCATATGGGATTTATTTAAAATTAGAGGAATGTGGATGAAGGTTTTACTTAAGTTTCTATCTTTTTGTTATTGTCATAAGTTTCTTGCCCTTTTGCATTATAGTTTGTTTATATTAATTTCATTAGTTATCTTTTCTTTTATTTTAGGTTAATGAAACCAGGGAATTTTTTATTTTGTTCTTTTTACAATATTAGGAATAGTTGAAAATACTAATCAATTCTCTGTAGGATCAACCCTAACTTGCTCGTTTACATATTTAGGTTAGATTAGATATTTATTATTTGGTAGTTAGCATAATACTCACCAGTACGTATCATATAAGTTTAGCGAATTTAATAAGTAAAGATAAATGAAACTTTTAGGAGATGATGTCGATGTATGCCCTTTGCTTGATCGAGAAAATTACTTATTTTAGAAAATTAGGATTAAATGTCTCATAATGGGTGAAAGTGTAAATTTATGAATGATAGTTGTAAAAAGACCTCAAGTTCCCATAAAGTTAGTAAATGGAAAATTAATCCTTAAGGATGAAAAAGAATGGAATGGAAAAAAGGGATCACAAAGACATGGAATTAGTTTCTTTGAACAATTAAGCATTGAGCATTCTACATTGTGCATTAGATAGAAGTATTTTAATAAAGTTTCAGTGTTCACTTCTGCTAATGTAATATGGTGTAGACTAGAAGAATTATATGAAGGTGCTAAACATTTTCAAGAAGTAAAGGATGAGTCTCCAAAGGAGAAGCCTCCAACATAACCACTGAGGCCCAAGAACAAGTACGTTCTAGTGTTAGTACTTGTATAAATTATGAACCTTGATGCTTAAATTATAGTCATGATGAAGATTTTGTTGATTTATCTTATGACAAATAATTAGAATATTTAAAACTATTGCTTAAGAATAGGAAGAAATTGTTCACTAATCATAAAGAAACTTTGCAATTATTATATGCATGCAAGAATAAATATAAGAAACTTAGGCATGACTTAGAATTAAAAGACGTAAGTGTAAAAAAATTAATAGAGGAAAATAGTTTATTAAAGAAACAATTAGAATTGATGGTTGTGGATAACAATGCACAAAAATTAAGAGATGAAAATTCTTTACTAAAAAGGGAGATAGATTCCCATAAAAAAACATTGACAATGTTTATTGAAGGGAATGAAAGATTAGTATGGTAGGATTACAAAACACCTCAAATGATTGAAATGGTTTAGAATTTACCTATAGTAATGCCTCATCAAGTAGTATGATTAAATTTGTTACGAGGAAGAACTTAGAGGAAGAAAATGAACATGATCTATGTTAGAAAATGTTTCAACTAGATCATCATCATCTAGTTCCCATTCTAAAAAAATCATGTGCTTATGTGTGCATCTAGGGCTTCATTTAAGAAGAATGTGCATATGCTTAAAAATAGATATAACTTCTTTGCAAATGCAAATAAAAAAAATGATGCTTTTGGGCCATCAATGAGGTAAGTTTAACCTACACACACTTATGCAACCCATATGTATTTATAAGCTTCAAAGAACATGTATCATGTTCATTCTAGGCAAATATTTCATCAAGGAAGAATATTTATACTTAAAAATTATAAGAATAACATGAGATCCCGTTATCATGTTTATGATACACCTAGAATTTTTAGTGAATCTAGACCTAGGTATGATCAAATAAATGCATATAGATCACGCACATTATTGTGTATGTTTTAGGCATGTTCAACATTATTGTTATGATGGATTAAGACATGTGAATGTTTAGCCAAATGATTGAGATGTGTATGTGACTAACACTTAAGGACTCAAGATGATGTGGGTGTCAAAATTTCATTAAATTTATTTTGTAGGTATTCCAAGGAACAAAAAGGAAAAATCACCAACATCCATTGTTGAATCAAGTGAAAAGATCAAAATAAAAATTGGTGAAACACAATTTAGGAGGTAAACTATTATGAAATGTGATATTTTGTGTTAAAATTAATTATTTGGGAAATTTGAAATTTTTTTAGTAATTGTACTTAAAGAAAATTATTGTTCACTATGTGTCATTTATGTTTAAAAATTGATTGAATATTTTTAGATGAAGATATTGTAATTAAATATTGTGGCATAAGTAAATGTCTTATTTAGAATAAGTTTTGTGTGTTTTCAGAACGATCTGGTCGAGTGATGATATATAGGTTGACCTATTACCAGTTGATTGGTTATTGTTTGGTCAACTGATCAATTAGGTTATTAATCATCATTTTGAAGTATGATGGATATTTAAGTCATTGCAATTGCATTTAGAATGATTCAATTTCGAATTCATGTATAGTTAGGGTTTTAGAATTAGGAATTTCAAATTTCTTGGTTTATTTTTCATACCAATTTTAGGCTTGGTAAATTGGGATTATTCGAATTTTTGATTAAATTGAAGTTTGTTTTTATAAAATTGATCTTAAATTTGTATAATTGGGAGTCAATAAGAGTTATCTAAACTTTCAATTGAAATCAATTTGATCAATTTTTTATTTTTCAGGTTATTGAGAATTGGGATTTTTCAAAATGTTGATTAATTGGATTTTATTTCAATTATTTTTATAGAATAAAATTGGTTATCAATTAGAAGTGTTTAAGCTTTCAAGTGTGTTTAATTTCATAGAATAAAAGTTTTCACTAATTTAGTTTTTAAAATGTAAAGGTTCTCAATTAGTAAGTGTTTAACAAAAATGTTTTTATAAAAGTTCAATTAGTCTTGCGGTTAAGTTCTCAATCTTTTAATTTATTAAGTTATATGTAATGCATTCATATAGAAGAATTTAGGGCTTTAAAAGATGATTGAACATTTCATCATAAATATTTTCTCCTATTCCTATATGTAAGTTGTCTTATAGGTTGTAAACAAATTGTTATCCTCATGTAAGTTCTAATCTTAGAGCCCTCTTAGGAACCCTCCTATTTCTCTTAATTCTTAAAGTTTTCCCCTTGGGCTTCTTTTAAAATTATGTTATTTTATTTTTATAGTTATAACAAGAGATGATAGTACTTTGGTGAGTGTCAAATCAACCAAAAATAATTAACCTACTCAGAATATTAATGTAGCACAGGGGAGTAAAGTCGTCTCCTTAGGAAATGGTGGTTGATTTCTTTTAAAATAATTAAATTAAACAAAAGTGGGGAATTTTATTAAAACACAAAATTAAAGACAATAAAAATAAATTATTTAGAAATTTAATAAAAAGATTTCTAGTTAAAGGAATTTATTTCCACCTTGATTCATGTAATTAATTATTGATGCAAAAATAATTCAACATACCCATGAATAAATTGGTTCTAGCTATTAAGAACAGATCTATAATAACCAATCTTTCCTTATTTTGTACGGTAATCACGAACAGATTGAATAATTACTCTTTAACCGAAACACAACCCCAGAGGCAGCTCATTGAATTTAACATTTCGACAGCCTTAAAATCTAGAAAGACCCAATTCTAACCAATAAACTCAACAGATGATTTATTTCAATTAGCTCAATTAATTCCACGACATATATTAATTTTCTTAACGAGAAAACAAAATTATGTCAATTGTCACCTATTAAAAATCAACAAACAATTATGGATTTGTCTTTTTAATTAACAGTAAATTATTTTAGTATTATCAAATATATGCATCTATTTAATAAAACCCAAAACAATCATATAATTATTGAATAAAGGAATTAATCAAATACCCATGAATAATTTAATTCAAATAATCCGATTCGATCTCACAATCATGTAGAATCAAGGCTTCAATATAATTCTCTAACTAGAATTAATGGAATTAGCTACAAGCCATAAAATAAACAAAACACATAAACATTATTAAAAGATAATAATCTTACTGAAAAAGCTTTAAAGACCCCAGAAAAATGGAAATTCTAGTTCAGCTGTCCAACATTATTTCCTTCTCGCGTCTCTGCTCTCTCTTCTCTTTTATTTTTCATTGTTGCTATCCCTTTTTTCTTTCATCTCTGCCGCTTCCCTGCTTTTTCCACTATTTTCCTCTTTTCTATCTTCCCGAATCCCCCTCTCTTCTATATGAGTCTGCCTGTTTTGTTGTGCTATTTAGGTCTTTTTCTTTTGGAGTGGGCTGCTGCTGCTACAGGGTTCAGGCGTCTTGGGCTGCAGGAGGAGCTGCTGGTGCGCAGGCCTCCAAGGAAGTTGCTACTGCGCTAGGCTTAAGGGAAACTGTTGGCGCGTAGGCCTCTAGGAGCAGGCGTATGGGCCAGGTGGGCTAAGCTCTGTGAGCGGGCTCTCAAGCTGGCGCGGGTCTGCTCCTGCACGAGCTGGACTCTCCAAGCAGGCGCGGGTCTACTCCTGTGCGAGCTGGACTCGCCAAGCAGGCTATTTTAAGCTTCCTTTAAAGCTTTTGTTTGTTGTGTATTGAATTGTTGGAAGGCTTCTATGTGGTGCACAAGAAAAACTCTTTAATATAGCCAATTTTATCTTCTTTTCTTCAAAATGCCTCCATATTTCCTAACTGAAAAAAAAAACAATATAAAAACATCACAATCAAGATAATATCCATCTAATATGCTCTAAAAATATCCCAAATTAATATGTAAATTAATAACCTACCAAATGTGTAGTTGAACAATAGTTGTAACTTATTCCGAAGTTAAGAAAAGTAACTGGAGTTAAAGGAAAGATGGTCAATACTTTCTTATTCCATGTTGCATATTTTTCAAGTCCAATCTTAAAGTTTCTATCTCTTGCTTCTATCTTATGTAGGGAGTCTATTCTTCAATGAAACCATAAAATAAATGACACCATAAGGTTATGTTTGACCCTAATAAATCTTAATTACAAAATAGTGGGAGCTCTCTCTATAAATAACTCTTTGCAAGACTTGTTAATAAAGAAGCTTGAGGAGTGCATAAACCAAATGATTTTGTCTTCTCTATCTTGATATAGATTATAGTTAGGAAGGTTATCTTTAATTAGATTTAATCCCCTAAAACTACATTTCCATTCATTAGTACATGTTAGTTTTTCAACTTGGCCCTGTGAAGAAGGAGATGCCCGAGGTTAAAAGCCTCAAGTATAAGAAAGAGGGATTTTAATTTGGTTCATTTGTGAAACCACACTAATGTGTTCTTTCCATTCCCAACCTAATAGGTAAATTTTATCTGCAACATATTTGTCATCCTTATGATTTACCCTAATGTCCAAGATGTATTTGCCTTAGTATTGCATTCCGAATAAATAATTAGACTGAATCCCATTGTTAGTTAGTGTCCTCCATATCTTCCTTACTAAGCTTGTCTTAATTGTTATTGAAATGGAATTGATACCTAAACCCTTTGATTTTTAGTTTGAGTGAACTCCTTCCATTTACCTTTAGCAATACCACTCTCAATTAGATATTTAAACTATAAGAAGCCTTTAATCAGCATTTTTATTAGTTTTTTAATTTTCTTTAGTCTAATTAAGTGCAAGGTCCAGTAAATGTGCATGCTATTTAGTATTAAAATGATGGGTTGTATTCTTTTAATCAAGGATAAGATGTTATTTATTCAATAACCTATCCTCCTATGTAGTTTTTCTAATAGGTTTTCACAATCCTTATAGGAGGTTATTTAGATATAATAAGTAGGCTAAGGTATTTAATAGGAACTGTTTTAATTTGCAACCTTGCATAACTAACTAGTCTATCAATTTCAGACTCTACAGTAACTGAAAAGGATATATGGCTCTTATCTTTATTGTATTATGTGGCTTTTTAGCTTGTTTAAAACTTTAATACAAAGAGTAAAGAGGTAGGGGAGAAGGGAACACCCGACCTTAATCCCTTCTTACCTTATAAAACCTTAGTTGACTCCTTATTTATAACAATACTAAAGGAGAATAATGATATGCATTATGTGATCCAACCTTTGAATTTGGTTGGAAATCCAAACAATTCCATAATGCCTTTAATAAAACTCCAATTAATTTAAACAAAAGCTTTGTACAAGTCCAACTTTATTGTATGGTCCTCTGTATGGTTCTTTTTTTAAATATGATTTGAATATTTCAATGTTAAAAGAATGTTGTCTCATATATTTCTTCCTTGAATAAATACTATTTAATTGAAACTAATAAATGAATCTAAGATTAGCTGTAGTCTTTAGGCAAGAATGTTTTAGATGCTCTTATAAACGGTGTTATAATAGGAAATTAAATTAAAATCTTTAAGATCAATGGAGTTAGGAAATCTTGAAATAAAGCAAATAAAAGTTTTTCACCATTTCTCCCATCTAATTTTCTTCTTAATGCATTGGATTTATACTGCTTATTCCACCTTATAAATAAGTTTCCTTTTAATCTCAATCAGTCCCAACTTAGAGATATAGGTTTTGAATTCTTTGTAATATGACCTATTAAAGGGTCTGCCGTCCTTTAATCTTTTTGTCTCTTAAAATTTCAAGGTGCAATTGAAATTACCAAGGATTATATAGGGGTTTTCAATCCCTGTTTATAGTTTTAGAAGCTTATTGTGAAGAAGCTACCTTTGAAAAGAAAAAATTATAAGCATAAGCTATAAAGATGTTGAAATTAATGATTCTTGGCTTGTAAAATCTTCCAAATGAATAACCATATGTGCTTGTGATATAATGGGAGTGATGATTTAGAAGAAGTTTCTAACTTTTATTTAAAAACCAAAGAAGTTTACTAAGATCTGCTTTGAGTTTTATTTATAATATACTAACTAGACTAGGGTTTATAAAACAAATATAATGTGCTAAAGCCTTCTATTTTTTGGGATTATTTAATTATTTTAGATTCCATCCAATAAAACTCACTAAGAGGAGGGATTGGAAGAAGCCTTAGCTTTGGCCTTCCCTTAATATCTTTACCAAAACATAGTAGTGAATTCCTCCTTCTATGGCATTTTATAGCTCTCTATATATCACCTTATAGAAGCTTCCTCATGCAACATGACTTGTTGATTTTGAAGTTTTTTTTTAGTTATATCCACATTTTCCCTTGTATTATCCTCCTAAAACGTTGTAATTATTAATCAAGTGCTAGAGATGTCACATACTCACTAAATAATAAAATTCTTAACTAACCTACTATGTACTTGGAAAAGTCAGGGTCGATCCCATAGATAACTGGTTTTGTTTTTTCAACTATTCCTAATGTTTTACAAATAAAAAAAAACCCTAGAGCAATATAATTTAAGTAAACACAAAACAATTAATGAAAAACACAAAACAATTAACTAAACTAAAGTGAACAAATAATGAATATGAAAAGATAGGCATAAGATATTTTTTGGATCCATGAAATATAATCAGTCATCAAAATCCTAAAGATCGTGTTATGTCTAAGATGATAGTCTATAAATACAAATAAGCTCTTGTGTCCTAAGTTCCTCCAATTTTAGATAAATCCTATACGATATAAAACTTATCCCTAACCATAGGATAATCTAGAACAAGCTCTCTAGATTTAATAGTGCGACAACATTAAAAACTAAGGAATGACTAACTTAAACCATAATCACACAAGGTCAGACCATGTAACTCAGATAATTTAAAACCTAAACTAATTGGTTAAGTTTATCTAATTGAAATAACCCTTTTTGTCATGTTGTAAACTTTGCTTAAGAGAGATAAATTTTGTAAAGAATTAGAATTTATCGGACTGTTAAATTATTGTTATGTACATTTAAACTTCATTTGATATCACAAAGCGATAAATTTGATATTTTATGATTTATTTTATTATCAGACCTGATAAACAAAAAAGCAAGACTATTAAATTTTGTCATTACCAATTTATGCAGTAATACAAATTAGGCATGATGAAAAAAGTTGGACAATGCATATGATAATAAATTAACACGGTCAGATAATAATTTTAAAATTAACAAAATTTATCGTTAGCTCTTTCAATTTAAATTGCATGGTGCGCTTATTTCAATGCTCGTCCAAAATCGCGATGCTCCCTTCATCATGTATAAATTTATCCCAATGTCTTATCATCTAAACTGTACATCACATTCTTGCTACTAGATGTAAGCTCTTACTAATGAACAAACATTATTGTACGAAATTGTTATTCTACTTATAAACACTACATTAATTTGAACAATCAGATTTTCTTTTACTGAATAGAAAACCATAATCAATCAGAATTTTAATTCTAAAAACTTGATTAATTTTATTTTTTTCAGGTACAACGGATTTCTCATGTGGTAAAGCGCCTTCACCGGTTCAAAATAAATTAGGCACCCTTAGCGAGTCAATATTTGATCGTAAGAAAAATAACAATTGAAAAATATCTTGACTACATTTGGCACTTCTTTAACAATCTTTTCGTGGTCTTCAACAATCTTTTGCTTTATGTAGCCTGCTATTGGATGGAACGTGGAGGTGCACGTTTGGTATCACTTCTCGTTTTTATTTTTTATTTTAGTTTTTGTGTATGTGAATTGGTTTATGTGATATTGTTATTGGTTTCTATGTTATTTTATGAGTTTTTGTGCTGTATTAGTATGTTGTCTTTTTCAATTTTTGTGCTATTTTTATTGGTTTCTGTGTTTTAAAAAATAAGAAACCAAAAAGGAAAATGGTAATAATACCAAATAAGGCTAAGTTATCATTTCAAATGTTCAGGGGGTTACTATAACCTCTTCAATGTTATTGTGTTTCCATGCTACAAAGAATGTAAGCAAAATGATCATGTTATGAGCCAAATTCATTAGTGTCTTTTTTTCTCAGTTTAACAACATGCTTGCTTATTATGAAATTAGTTGACTATGACGTGCATAATTTGTTTCCTTTGGGGGCAGTGACATGAATTCTGATCCTAGATTTTGAAGGTGCAATTGTAAGAAGCTTGATGTTGCCATAGCAAATTCATCGGCTAAACGGTCTGAAAGTTAAAAATCAGGAGACTATAGAAACCTAATCAAGAAGAGGCTTTCTTAGTTAAGAAAAGATTACATTATAACCTGTAAAATGTGGAACTTTGAGTTCATTTTGTCTTTAGGATACTAATTTAACCAAGCGATGGACTAGCTAGTATTCCATCGTTTAACTTTGCCCATTCCTATTCTGCAGCTGCTTCAATTCAGCTGGGATGCTTACGTTGGTTGATGCTATTGATCATCTCCCCGTCAATGACTTGGTGACAATAGCGTGGTACCCTGCACTTTAGGTCCGCGTTACCACATTCAGTTGACACTCTATTTAGACCATACGACCGTAATCACGTTTGATATAGAGTGGGGAATTTTTGCTGCGGAGATGTGTTTTAGTTGCTCCATTTGTTTGTTGTACAGCTCATCCTTAGTGATTGAATCGGCAATAAAACTTTGTGCTATTTTATCAGTATAGTTGCCAAATGTTTTTTTTTCATCATTTTGTTTTTTGATGACAAAAGGTACGTTTTATTCTTAAAATTTATATCAGCAGGAAAACAAATTCTCTTTGTTCACATGTCCACTCTAAATTAGTGACTGGTTTCCACAAGTAACACTAACTTGATTCTTATATTTAATAGGCAACACTCCCTAGTTCGACGCTCCTCCTCCTCCAAAGGCCTCGAGCAGATTATCAAGCCACCACTCTTGTTCCTTGCGTAGCAATTAGTGCAGTTAAGGATTGTCCAAATGTGGGTTAAAATCGATAAACAATCCTGAGGGTGCCATTAAATGTCTAGGGTTCGACGCACCAGAGTTGAATTTTCCTTTCTTTGTCGAATGCTATTGATGAGGTTGATGAAGATGATGGTGATGATGATCATGATGATGACCTCTACCGGCATTCCTATCAAGACCTAACGGACTCTCCTCAATCTCCTAGAATTCTTTAAAGAAGTGAAAAACCTTCTTTGGATCATTACATGTCGACACATAGTCAAAAATATCTTCCTTTGGGTAATACTCTCACACTTCTAAATTTAAAGTTGTCATAAGCAAAGGTTTAAGAACTGGACCAATATTGAATAAGTAAAAGGAGATATTTAAAGTTAAGGTATTTATTTCATATTAAATTGTTATAAAATCGATATAAAGTAATAGCTCATTGAAATAAAGTCAAGTGATCTAAGAGTTCCAGATAACCACAATCAAACTCCTAAAAAGATAAAGGGACAAGG
>JAOXYD010115016.1:0-11358 GCA_028565735.1 Pinacopodium congolense
TGTAAACGTCAGGGGGCAAATTAGACCATTTTTCAAACGTTAGGGGGTAAAGTGGTACCCTGTAAAACGTTAGGGGGTAAATTAAACCTTTTGTGAAACGTTGAGGGCCAATTCGTACCTTTTGCCTTACTTATTAGTTGTCTTTAAGATTACTCCAAATCTAATTGAATATTTAGTAGTAGTTTGTGAACTGAGAAGCTACAATTCAACTTTTAATTAATTTAATTCAAATTAACTGATTAGATCTTGGAGAGGATAATCAACTATTTGATATATGAGATTAAACACAATTAAATCAATAAGGTAAAAGGAAGATAGCAAGGATAGAACAATCGTGAAATCTTTATCATTGAATAATTTGATTGTTTTACTTTCTCCAATGGTTTGATTCATTGAATTTGTTAGCTTATTTTAATTTTTAGATTTTATAATTTTGGTTTACTTTAAAAAAAGTGCTATTCAGATTTTTGGGTGTGTATGTTCAATCCTCTTGGGATTGATATCTGTTATACTATGAGTTATGACCTGTATATTTACAGTGTAGAGAAAATTAGCAAAAAATTTTTTGGCACTATTATTAAGGAATGTAATTTTTAGCATCTTATTTAATATAGATGTTTTATTTATGAAATTTTTACAATTTTCTTATGTGATTTTAGGTGCATGAATAAGAGGTTAACTAGGAGCTTGAGTAAGATAGATGACAATAAGATTTCAGATATCATTAAGAACCAAAAAAAAACTTAGAAGAGTGAAGCACCAAAAAGCTAGCAAAAGAACAATGCCTGAAGAAAGGAATCAAGACGAGCATCAAAGAACTCTCATGGACTTCATGAGGCTTGTCACCAACGTCAATTAATAGGGTATTATAAGATCCCCAATACAAGCTAACAATTTTGAGATTAATTCAAAGTCATTGAACATGTTATAAAGAAGCGTTCAATTATATGGTTTGACTAATGAAGATTTGAATGCTCACCTGGCCAAATTCTTAGAAATCTATGAAACATTTAGATATAATGGTCTATTCCAAGACACAACCAAGATGAGACTATTCCTGTTCACGTTAAAGGATCGAGCTAAGGATTGGTTAAACTTCTTAAATCTAGAAAACATGACGACATAGGATGATATAGTGTAGGGATTTTTATCCAAGTATTTCCCACTAATGAAGACCATAGGAATCATCAAGGAGATATCAAATTTTTTAAAGAAAAATGTTGAGTCTTTATATATGACATGGGAAAGGTTCTAGGAGCTAAAAAGGAGATGCCCTGCCATAATCTACTAAGGAATTTTTGTTGCAAGCATTCTATAAAGGAATTATGACGCAAAAGAGAGGTACAATAGATGCAGTAGTCAGAGGCTCTCTAATGAAAAAGATGATAAATACAACACATGACTTATCGAAAGAGATGGTAAATAATAGCTGCACGTAGATAATGGAAAGAAGTAGGCAACCGTCTATGAAGGAGCAAAAGAGTGTTATTGTAATGGATTCAATGACTATCTTAAAATCTCATATGTCAGTACTTGCCAAATAATTGAACAATTTGTAGGCTACTTTGTCACAATCAGTGAAAACTATGCAACATGAATGTTCTTTGTGTGGTCATGAAAGCCATCTAACTTTAGAGTGCTCCTTAATGGCTAGTAAGAAGATAAATTAAATAAACTACATAAGAGCACTGCAAGGGAGCTTAAGGAACAACCCTTACTCAAATACCTATAATTTGAGGTAGAAAAACTACCACAACTTCTCCTAGAATAACAATACAGGTATTAGCATAAGAGAATAATGGCCACTAACTTTCAGTAGGATAGGTTGGGGTCATGGGAGTCAAAGATAGACAAACAAATGGATGTGCTTAGTTCTAAGTTCAATAATCAAGTGAGAGCTAGAAGAGGATGGAAGCCTTTGACAAAATCATCAAGAACTATGCCTCTTTTCTATATAATTAGAGGTCCAAGTTGGTTAGCTTGCAAATACGATATTGATAAGGGCTATGGGCAGCCTACCTAGTGACATCGAATCCAATCCTCAAGATAAATTAAAGGCAATCAAGTTAAAGAGGGGTAAGGAGTTGGAAAGACCAAAAAAAGAAGAGGCCAACCTACTTAAAGAAGTTGTCAAAGAGAAGGAAAAGGAGGGTATAGAGAAGCCATATATACCAGAACCTCCGTATACTTTAAAATCCCTATCCCACAGAAGTTAAAGAAGAATCAGATGGATGCACATTTTGCTAAATTTCTAAACAAGTTAAAGAAGCTTCATATTAACTTGTCATTTTGTAGGTATTAGAAAATATGGAAAAATATGTCAAGTTCCTCAAAGACAATCTAACGAACTAAAGGAATTAGGAATATAATCAGACAATTTCTCTAACAGGGAGCTATAGTTTAATCATATCCTATCACAGGCCATCCAAGTTGAAGGACCTAGGGAGCTTTTCTATCCCTTATGTTGTAGGTAATTTAGAATTTTCAAAGTGCTTATATGATCTTGGTGTTAGTATTAAGTTAATACCATTGTCTATTTGTAGGAATTGAGACTTGGAGACATGAAGCTAAGATTAATGCTCATATAGTTAGTGGATTAGTCAATAAAGAAGCCATTTAAAGTGGTAGAGGATGTTTTAGTGAAGGTGGACAATTTTATTATTCTGATGAACTTTATTGCGCTAGATTTTTAGGAAGATAAGAGTTGTTTACTAATTCTTGGAATGTCGTTCATAAATAGGGGAAGAGCCTTGATTGATTTTCCTAAAGGAACCTTGGTCTTTGTATTGGTGATGAACAAGTAGAGTTCAATATTAGTAAGACATTAAAAAAATCACTAAAAGGTAGTGATTGTATGAAAATCAATGTAATGGATGAATGTTTGCTAGAAATATGAAGGGATATTTATAAGGAAGAAAAGAAAGAGAATCATGAAGTTAGTGAGAAGGAAGACGAGCCAAGTTAGATACCGAAGGAAGAGTCTTTAGTGCAAACCAAAGCATCCACTCCACCATCTAGTGAGAAACAACCTATTTGGGAATTGAAGCCTTTACCTAGCCACCTTACATATACCCTTCTAGGTGAAGGCCAAACACTACTGATCATTATCTCTTACTAACTGAATGTAGAGCAAGAGAAGAAGGTGGTAGACATCATAAAGAAATTGATAATGCCATGGGATGGCAAATTGCATACATAAGAAGAATAAGTCTGAGTGTGGTGAAGAATAGAATTAATTTGGAAGACATATGCAAGAAGACAAGGGAACAATAAAGGAGGTTGAATCTACACATGAAGGAAGTAGTGAAGAAAGAGATGGTAAAATTTTTAGATGCTGAGGTTATTTCTCCTATCTCAAATAGTGAATGGGTAAGTCTAATGTAGTCCGTGACAAAGAAAGGAGGTATAACAATGGTTGAAAATGATCAGGGAGAGTTGATTTCTATAAGAATAGTCATAAGTTGGCGGGTTTTCATTGGCTACAAGAATTTTAATTACAACTAAGAAGGATCACTTTCCCCTACCTTTAATAGATCAGATGATCGAGAGAAAGGTTGGGCATGGTTTCTACTATCTTTTAGATTGATATTAAGATTACAATCATATTACATATATCTAGATTTTCAATAGAAATCCACATTCACTGCCTCTAGAAGAACTTTGCTTATAAAAGAATGTCCATTGGCCTTTACAATGCACCAACTAAATTTTAACAATGCATGATGTCCATATTCGTATATATGATTGAGTACATAATGGAAGTATTCATGGATAACTTTCAGTCTTTAGAGACTCTTTCAATCACTATTTGAAAAATTGGACAAAGAACTTTAAAGATTTGAAGAGTAAAACTTAGTCCTCAACTAGGAGAAGCGCCACATTATGTTGCATAAAGGCATAATATTAGGACATAAGATTTCATGCAAGGGCATAAATATGGATAGAGTCAAAACATAAGTTATCGAGAAGCTTACGCTACCCAGCAATGTCAAAGGTGTTAAAGCATTTTTAAGACATGTTGCTATCAATTCTTCAAATATTCTCTCCTATTGCTTGACCTTTTACTAATTTGTTATTTAAAGATGCACATTTTCACTTTGATACTAACTAATTTTACGCTTTTAACACACTAGAGACAACACTAATATCCACATCAATTTTAACTTCACCAGATTTTCCTTTACCATTTAAGATCATGTCCAAATCTCATAACCAAGCATTGGGGTGCATTATAGGACAATGAAAAGAGAAGATACTACACACTATCTACTACGCTAACAAGACCTTAACAGGAACCCAATTGAACTGTACAACTACAGAAAAGGAATTTCTAGCTATAGTGTTCGCATGCAACAAATTGCAATCATATCTCTTAGGCTCTAAGGTAATTATTTATATTGATCATGCAGTAGATACATATTCTCGAAGAAGGATGTAAATCCAAGGCTTATTTGGTAGGTACTACATCTAAAAGAATTCAATTTACAGATATGGGACAAGAAGGGAGCAGAGAATGTAGTGACGAACCACTTATCACGTTTAGAAGGAGAGGAGATGTAATCAAGCGAGGACATCAAGGAAAACTTCCTCGATGAATCCTTGATATTGGTACATGATCTTTTTGTTCCATGGTTTACTGATATAGTAAACTATGTTACAAGTAATATCCTTCCTCTAGACTTAACTAAAGAACAAAAGAAATGATTTCTATTTGAGAGTACTCATTATTTGTAGGATAAGCCAATTTTATATAGGATATGTGTTGACAGGATGATTCGTAGGTGTATTCCTGAGGATGAAATGCTTGAAATTATAGTTCATGTCATAATTCATCTTATGCAGGTCATTATAGAGATAATAAAATGGTAGCTCGTATGCTAAAATATCAATTCTTTTGGCTTAAGCTATTCAAGAATGCATATGAGTATATTAATAGTTATGATTGATGCCAATGAATAGGAAATATTTTAAAGCAGGATGAGATCCCACTCTCTAACATTCTATAAGTGGAGGTTTTCGATGTATGGGGAATCAATTTTATGGGACCATTCTAATCTTCACTCGGTAACCTTTATATCCTAATAGGTGTGGATTATGTCTCGTGATGGGTAGAAGTAGTAACGACTCTAACCAATTATCGTAAATGATGTAATATTTCATAAAACAAATATTCATTAGGTTTGGAGTAACAATAGTAATCATCAGTGATGGAGGTGCTAACTTTTGCAATAAGTCCTTCGAAGCCTTCCTCAAAAGATATGGAGTTTATCATTGAGTGGCTATAGCTTATCATTTGCAGATAAGTGGCCAAGTTAAGGTGGTGAATAAGGAGTTGAAGCACATTCTAGAGAAGACAATGAAAGGTTTGAGGAAAGATTGGGCACTAAAGCTTGATGATGCGCTATGGGTATACCAAACTACATTCAAGATGCCCATAGGCACAACTTCCTTTCTTCTTGTTTACGGGGAATCTTTACTCTTACCTGTGGAGCTAGAGCATCTAGCATATTGGGCTACTAAATCATTAAATTTCGTTGGTAAAGTAACCGGAGAGCGAAGACTATCACAACTCAATGAATAGAAGGATGGTTATGAGGATGACAAACTATACAATGAAAGAGTAAAGAAGTAGCATAATGCCCACATAAAAAAGAAGGAATTCAAGAATGGTGATAATTTATTATTATTTAGCATCTGACATTCGTCTACTTCAAGTAAATCTCAAGTCTCATTTAAGTGGTCAGTTCAAAGTCGTTTAAGTTTTTAAGCATAGAGTAGTGGAATTAGAGAATGAAATGAGCGAAATATTTAAAGTACATCGTCAAAGATGCAAGACATACTTTTGAGGCATACTTTCACATGAAACGGAAGTAATATCCTTCCTTTTCCTTATTTAGTCTTATCTAATTTGGCATTGGTTAAGTTAATGATCTTAACTTTCACATGTTTTTATTGTAGTCAGTTTAATTATTGATATGTGTTTCTAATTAAGTTCTTGAATATTTTTTTCATTTAAAGTTACGGAAGTTCATTAAAATATTTACGGTTTGGTGTTTTCATATAGGTATGGAAACTTTAAAAAAATAAAAAAAATCTTCAAAAAATTTCAATAGCGCATGCTGTCGTTATTCACGCCTACGCGGCAATGTGAATACTTAAAGTGACCCGGCCATTAACATCTTTGTTTCTTTTTTTCTCTTAACCCCTATGTTGCTTTAAGCCACCCCTACCCTCTTCTCCTCTTTGTTTTTCAATCCCTTTCCACCCAAATAATCACCTTTATGCCAATATTTCATCTTTCTTCCATCAATCTTGCATTAATGTCCAAATTTTCACCTCCTTTCATCCAGATATCACACTTTCTTCTTTATTAATCATTTTCTATGGTACCTAATTATACATATTCTAGGCATAATTCATAATGATTATCACAGGCTTGAGGGGTTATTCCATGTGATTTGGTTGCATATTGGATTAATTGTTGAATAAGGTGTTACTTATGTTGTTGTGGATGATTGTTCATGTTGTGTAGAATGTCGGTGGAAATTTTATGGAGCTTTTGGAGCTAGAAGAGGTGTGATATCAATTTTAGCACTTAGAGAATCAAATGATGAATCTCTTCACTAGTTTTTTAGGTCATAAGACAAGTCATTAAGAATGCATAAAGAGAAGAATATGAGAAGCTTAAACAAGTACCAATTTTGGTCTAGGTAAATTTAATGATGCATTAGGGGCCCTTACAAAGCTCTGATTTCTATACAATTTTATTGAGTGCAAGAACATCATGTGAGGAACCTACATATAAACATTTATGACCATTTGAGATCTTTAGAAGAAGTTATAGTGAAAAGATCGAATCGAGCTAAAGGTTGGAAAAGCGAATGTGGCGGGATGACTTGGGATGACGTGTTTAAGTCGAGTTTTAAGATATTTTGGATAGGGAAGATGTGAAAAAACCCTAGCATCCGATATTTTAAGTCTAAGAATATCAAGACAAAGAAGTAGGGTTCTGGGAGGAAGAAAACAATAAGAAACTCAAGATCAAAAAAGAGAAATAAATATTAAAAAAAGACTACATTTTCTAACAAGAGGACCTTTGACTTTATCATTATTTTATCTTTCTTTTTCTTTCCATTGGATGTTTAATCTGAATGGTGGCTTTTTGAACATGATTATGGATTTCTAAATCTAGTTTAGGGATTTTTCTTGAATGGAATATCCATTTTTTATTGCATTGATTTAATGCATAGTTATTTGTTATAATTGTTGATCCTGTAATCACTTCGAATAGATAAATTGCTTTGGTTTATTTGAGTTAGGTTATGCAATGAGAGTTGGTAATAAGTGGACCTTCATTTATCAGATTAATAGGTGATTGAATAGAAATCTTAATTACTTGTTAATTGTCCTTAGGATTGCTTCAAATTTAGTTGCGTTTAGGAGTATTATTGTAAACTTAAAGCTTGTAATTCATATTGTAATTGATTCAATTAGGATTAATTTATTAGATTTTAAGAGAGAGTAATCAAACCATTGGATATCTAGGATCAAACACAATTGAATCAATAGGGTAAAAGGAGGATAAACATGGATATAATAACTCGTAAGTCTCTATTATTGAGTATCTTCTTTGTTTTGCTTTCTTCTATTATTGAATTTGTTCAATTTTCACTAGCTTAGTTTAAATTTCTAGTTTCTACTATAATTTGTTTAACCTTAAACAACGTGTAATTTAGATTGTTAGGTGACTATTGATAGGGATCTATTTTAAGATGTTTTCAATGTCATTTACTCCCTATCTTGACATTTAAATGCTTGATTTGTGTTCCCTTTTAAGTTTACATGCAGATTTGATCATTGAACATGTGTAAAAGTTGTAATGGCCAAGTTTGGAGTTGAATTAGAAAAACTATAAGAGTTGTGGAACCAGTTTTAGGACTTAGAGAATCATGTTAGGAAGTTCCACACCAAACTTCAAGGCCACATGACAAGCCATGAAGATTGGACAAAGAAAAGAAGAAGACAAGTTCAATTGAGCTATGGTGATTTGGTGATGCATTAGTTGCAACTTTAGAGTTCTTATTGCTTAAAAAATTTTAGCGTGCAAGCGCATCATGTAAGGAGCCTACATATCGAATCTCATGGAAATTGTAGCTGTATATAAGGAGTTAGGGATCTTTTTCATCGCTTTTCTTCTTATTTCATATCCAGACCTTAGATTAAGTGGTTTAGGTATTGAGTCTTTATTTTCTTTGTGTTTCTACTCCTATATTTCTATTTTCTTTCTCTTTGTGTTGATATTTCATTTGAGTTTTTTAAATACTTGTTGAATGCTTGGTTTCCATTAATATAATCATGTTTCTTTAATTTTTTCTAGGTTTTTTCTTTAATTTCTAGTTCTAGTTTAATTAGTTTCATATTGAGTTTTCTTTATTTTTTTTTGTGTTATCTTAATTTTAATTGGGATTGAAGGTATTATATGGATTTATAAATGATAATTATGAGAATTAGATTGTGTTTTGAATGTTCATTTTGATTTATGCTAGGATTAAGTTGGAATTCAGATTTAATACTATGAATTAGGTATTTACTCATAGGAATGGCCATCTTAGGTGTAATTTCTAGTTCAAGTGATAGGTTTTAGCATTTGATCTATATTTTTCATTAGTGAAAACCATAAATGGCAATAGGTTAATTGGTGTTGTAGGTAAACTTAACCAATTAGTCTAGGAATTCAATTCTCTAAGTTACATAGTCCGAGCGTATATGATTATGGCTTAGGTTAGTCAATCCCTAGTTCTTAATGCTATCACACCACTAAATTTAGAGAGCTTATTATAGGTTGTAGCGTGATTAAGGGTAAGTTTTTTATTGTATAAGATTTATCTAAAAATGGTGGAACTTATGACGTAATAGCTTGTTTTTGTCTATAGACTAGCATCTTAAGCATGACACAATTTATATCTTTGAGGATCAATTATAATTCATGAATTTGAATAATATCTTCTACCCATCTTTTTATTATTGTTATTTTTTCTTGTTTTGTTCGTTTTAGTTTTGTTAATTGTCATTTTAATTTTTTAAAGTTCCTTCACATCTAAGGGCTACTTTTATTTCCTTTTTCTTTTGCATAACATTAGGAATAGAGCATGAACATTACCAACTCTCAGTGGGATTGATTTTAACTTATCCTGCTACATAGTTAGTTATGTTAGTTTGAAAAATTTTATTATTTGGTGAGCTTTCGACAGGTCTACCAACTATATCCAATCCTAGTGGGATTGATATCTGTTATACTATAAGTTACAACCTCTATACTTACAGTGTAGTAAAAACTAACAAACCTTATTTTCATATTATTCTCCTCTTACCTTCTCTTTTATGTTTATTTTTATAGGTTTTTCATGATACTCATCACCATGGCATCCAAAAGGAAACAAGTTGCAAGAAATAAACAATCTAAAGGAAAAGAGGTGGCTTCCAAGCAAAGAACATGGGATTTAGCTTAAGAATTTGGTGCCACTTTTCCAATGTTTAGGCATCAAGACGGTGCGAAATTCTTAAAACTTAAAAGAAATTTTATTGTTCATCCTAAACATTTGAATTTTTGAATTCTTGAAGATGTTAGATTGAAAAAAAAATTAAGCTTTTATGAAAAAAGGTAGGTTAGAAGAAGTTTATCCATTTTGACTATGCAGTTTTTGAAGAATTGACCTTGGAATTCAATACAACTATTCAATATTATCCTAAGATGAATTTTGGTTTAGGTTTAGAGGAGCCCATATAATCTTAGTTATTATATCATGAACACAAAATTTGGTTTTCGAAATTGAAGATCTATGACACCACTCTAATTTTCAATATACTGCTTAGTGGAAGAAACTTACCGGGCTACATAAATTTAATGCTTATAACCCATCCAATTCCCTCATTCTTAGCCATGCTCTCTTAGTTTAGCATAAATTCATATGCCATGTGGTTTTTAATAAATCTCAAAGCAAAAAAGTGTTAGATTAAAGATCTTTTCCTTTTGCAGTGTTTGGACACTAATCGCAAACTTTGCACACTGTATCACATCTTTCACACATTAGATCAAGCAGTCATGAAGAAAAAAATTATTTAGGCACGAGGCATATTGTTACTGTTGTTGCTCAATTTATAATGTTAATTTTGATGGTCTACCCCATGGCTATTAAGTATTTTACTTTTATACACTATCTATGTGTTGAAATTGTGGAGATGAATTTTGTGGTACATGAACCCTAATACAAGAGATACGGTCCAACAAAAGAAGACCAATGGATCATTCTCCTCCTACCATCCTTAAGGTGATGACAACTCTTCTAATGATTTTGATAAAGAAGGTAAAGCGTGGGAAGTTGTTTTATCCACTATAGAAGACAACCATAAGATTTTAGAGTGATGTTTTGATTCTATAGATGAAAAAGTAAATTAAGTGGTGAAGCAAATAAAGTGAATGGAGTGACACCAACACCATCACAATATGATGATTCTGAAATTTTTTAAAACGTAAGGGGTTCTAGGGCCATCTCCCACAACATCTCCTTTATAATTTTCATAACTTTTCTTGCCCTTTGTCTTGTTTATTGTTATTTGATTTTATATGTTTCTTTTATGTGTGCTTATTGTGAGTTAACCTTCTACACTTCAAGGACAATGTGTGGTTTAAGTGTGGGGAAGGGTTTTGTTTGCATTCTTTTTCATGTCATTTTATTGTTATCATGCATTTCCCCATATAGTTAAATGTGTTAATGACATGAGATTAAAAGAAATAATCTTGACTTTGAGCATGAATATTAAGTGCGAATAATTGTTTGTTTCATGAAATTTATACCTTAAATGTCTTCTCACTGAATTTGCATGTTAATCAAGATATTTTTCATCTATTCTTTCATCTTTGATACTTATCGATTGCATTTTATAATAACATAGATTTAATTTGGTAAGCACCATTGGTGACCTTTTTATGGGAATGAATTGGTTCAAAAGAAAGGTTATAAGATAAGAATGAAGCTAAAGAAATAAACACAAAATCAATACATCATTCCTATTCTGTTGACCTTCGCAAAAATAGGGTGAAGAAATAGTCAGTTGTGAGTTGTGACATAGTTGAGTAACTGAGGGACATTCACGACAAAATATTTACCCTCACGTCAAAAAGCTAGATTGACACTCTAACCAATCTTTAAAAAACAAACCATGTTGAGTAACTAGGGGACATTCATGACAAAGTGTTTGCCTTTGCATTAAAAGGTTAGGTAATTATTCAAAATAATGGGCAAAAATGTTATGATAATGTGAAAAATAAAGCCTATAGATCTTCTTTTAAATAAAACC
>JAOXYD010115027.1:0-11358 GCA_028565735.1 Pinacopodium congolense
TTTTTCAATAGAATAGTTTTTAATCTTTTAAAAGAATATGTTTTTTAATGTTTATATCTATTCTTTGATATAAATTAATAATATATCTTTAAATATAAATTTATTAAAAAATATTTTGTGTTTACTATATATTTAATTTGAAATATTTATTTGTGAATTGTTTTTTTGAGGTAAAAAAAAAACCTACTGAGTTCAAAATTTAGGTATTCTTTAAAAGAGAGTCTAACGTATAATTAAATATTTATTAACTAAATTTAGAAGTCGTTATATTATAACGAACCAAAAATTTAATCCCAAAATATGCATACATATGCTTAGATACCACTAATGGAACGCCTTAAAAATGTGAATACAGAGATATCAATGAAAACCTCCACAAGAAAATATCAAAGCTACAACTTAATTAAATCGAGGGCCCACCTTTATTACAACAAAATCCAACTGTAAGTTGAGATCCATCGAGATAAATCTATCTCCTAAAAAAAATGTCTACGGGTAAGGGGTGAGTTGTCAACTCAGTAAGAAATTCATATTTATACCTTAATACACATATCACACACATATATAATTATTTAAAATATCATACATATACATATATCAATACACGTTAATCTATCAATATTTCTTAATATTTTCTATTACAAAACAAAACACTAATCCATGAGAAGCACTAATGTAATGCACAAATGCTTTTTCAATCTATCAATTTTAGCTAATCGCAATTATTCAATTTATTTAGGGCTCCACTTAACCTAATAGGCTATATTCAATGGTTCTTAGGCTCATATCGACATTTCATGAATCTCAATCTCAATCTCATATCTCATTAATCTCAATCGCATATATCAGTAAACATCAGTTTAGGACCACTGAACATATCTTGACCTATATAAGTCGTTACTTTACTATTTAATATCAATTTAATTTGCATTTCATTTCCTTCGATATAATATCCCTAATCATAATCAAGTCCTTATCTTAATGCTCGAGTCCTCTATTCCGAAAATGTACACGCTCAAAGATGCAATAAGTTGTAATAGAAACTCGCAAGTATCATAGTCAATCCACTCAATTAATATAAAGCCATAATCATAATTAAATAAAAAATTGTAACAAAATTCACTAATTATGGAAAACAAAAAATAATTGATTAAATCTTTAATCAAATAATCAAATTGTAAACTGCCCACATAATTTCCATCATTCAAATATTTCACATAAACAATTCAATCACATAAATTTGCGCATAATAATATTATAAGGGTACAAATTGAAAATCCTTACCCATTCTCTAAAACTCGAATTCTCATTTCAACTGAATCATTTAAGCTATCGAATCTTTCAAACCTTGATAATTATTGAAATCCATTAGGTCCAAATAAACAATTAAACCTCTAATTAGTCTTCTTTTCTTTTCTTTTTATTTCTCCTTTCCCTACAAACTCCAATGACTATATAACAATTAAGTCTAATCCAAATTCTTCTTCTTTAATATGTATTTCTTTTAATTTAACAAAATCCTCAACTATTGATTTTAGCTTATCTTTGGGGAAAGTTTATCTATTTATTGGTAATGACCATCTCCAACAATCATCTATCTCTAATAACAACCTCCTTATACTATTGATACATATTCCAACATCTAAATTGCACAACCACATGAATCTCATGGCAAAAGAAGGAAAACTGAGATTTACTGATATGATCTTAAATAACGATGAACAAAACAAGAACATTTTTAACTCTTCCTTACTAGCGAATACTCCAACAACATCTTATATAAAATTATTAGCAAGAAAATGATGTCAGGAAGAGGGAGAACCAACAATAGAAAAGAAGAAAACTATTATTAATAGTGAATAATATTTCAAAACCAAGAATATATAGAACTCACCAATCAATTAAAGCTAAAGAGTTCCTAAAAAGAGATGTGGGTGATGAAAATGGAAACTCACACCTACAACAATTGGTGATAAGAAATAGAAATGATTGAAGGATTATACCAATGATGAGAGAAAGGGGCAACAACATAAATGAATAGAGGTTTTAATAGCAAAATAGAAAGTAAGAGAAGAGAGGAGGTGACTAATTGTTTTCGATCTCACCAAGAAAGAACAAGTGAGAAAGGGTTAGATAGAGCCAAACAGGTGGGACTTATCGAGAAAGTCTGATAGGATTCTAAAGTGTTTTTCCATATTCATTTAATAAAAATCATTTCGATTTGGGTTGGGCTAAAAGCCTAATGGATCAAGGTTGTGGGCATTATACGTACAATACTTTTTAATAAAATATTAATGTATTAATCACTTGTTATTTCTTTAAGGAGAAAAAATAATTTTGACCTAATTTGAATAAATTTTAAAATATTGATTACTAAATTGAAAATTTTTAAAGGTTGAATACTAAAGTGAAAAAATTCCAAAACATTGGTGATTAACAGAATTATTATTCCTTTGAAATATTATAATTTTTTAAAAATATTTTCTTTGAGAATATTATGAAATGTTAAGGTTTATTATAAAATTTAATATTGACTCTTTGAATTGAAGTTGCTTTAATCATGTAAATTATTTCTAACCATATTTCTAAATATATTTTTTATTATGTTTTGTAATTGGTGATTTGTTATTTTGCTTGCTAGAGATAGAAAAAGAGAGAATTTAATTAAAACATAATAAGCAAACTTGGATTACAAATTTCCCTGTCGACTCAAAGCGCAACTTAGTCAAACTGTAGTGAGGATTATTATTACACAGCACAAGCAGTTTTGCCAATACAGCCATTAAAAGGAAAAAGGTACCACAAGCTCATATCAATGAAGTGGAAGATACATATAAGAAGTTTAAGCACAGACAGTAGGGTTAGCCAACAGATACTCCTCCACGGCTTTGTAGAGCCCCAAAGACTCAACTTCTCCAACTCTGATTTCCTCTACGTTAAGCGTAACCCCAGGCTTTGGATGATAATGGTTGGTTATTTTCACCACACATCCATTGCCCGAAGCCTCGTACTTAACCTCATGGACCACACATTCGAGCTTGTCACCCAGAGCATCGCCTTCGATCAAAGTGCCTTTGAACAAATAGTTGTTGGCGTCTACGACCTCCATCCGGTGCTTGGCGTACTTCAACTGACCTCCTAAAAGAAGAACAAGGTACAATCTCACAACCGTAATTTCGGCTGCGAACAGCAATTTTATGAACCTAAGGATGCATGCGTTTACTTACCTTCAAGGAACTTGGTTACTTTGATATCACCTTCAACCTCAATGCATTTGACAACTTCAGGCATGGCCTTGGGGAGGACATTTTCAGACTCCAGGACAACTGCCTTGAACAATTTTGGGGCAGGAATGCCACTGGTGTACTCTTGTGTGGAAGTGAAAACCATGTTTGTTTGGGACGAGAAAATGAGACAAGAAACAGGAAGAGAACCAAGGGCTAGAGATTACATAATTGGGATTGTGGCTTGAGCTGTGAAGATCAGGTTGTCCAAGCTCAGATATTTATAGGCTCAAATAGGTAGGCTAATGGGTTATCATCTCCTCAGTCTAAAGCAACAGGCAGAGCATTCCATTATTTATTTACGTTATCCCCTTTATTTATTGATTAGAAGAAAAAAGAAGAAGAAGAAATAGTCTTCTTTTGACAATATCAAAAATAAGTAAGCAACGGCTGCTATGGAATATAATAGTTTACGGACTGAAACCTCCAATCCATCGTCACTGCCTGTGAACTAAAGAGGATAACATGGACGGGCCATTTTTTTACTAAATCGTCTTTGTTGAATGATATTATTAAATTTGCGGACTCAATCGTTTTCCAGGGGAATGCTTCTTCAGGCGAGGGGAAAGAGAGACAAAATCATTTTCTTTCTGGTATGGTTTGATTGTGTTGAATTGACAGGATTGTTTTTTTAATGTTATATAGCCATCTTATACAGTAATCAAAGGAGAGAATATTTCTTAGTTGCTGTGTGACGATGATCACTACAAAAGCAGTTGGAGAAACTGATAAAGGTCCCAATCAAAGCTAGTCTTAGAAGCACTTGGAAAGAGAAAAATAAGTAAATTGCACTCTGCTTTTGGTGAGAGAAAAAAAAAACCAGTAATTGAGTTGATTAATAAGATGAATGATTGTTCTTTGGCAGCTCAAATACATATATAGAAAGACTTCAACCTAAACCTGGACTCCCAACTCCTAAAAACCACGATTACATAATGGAAGTGGTGTAAATCCAATAAATCAATACTCCTAAACAGTTGTAAATCTACTAAATCGCTACTCCTAAAATAATTGATTTTTGCAACATTAAAAAAAAATTAAAAAACGATATGGAAAACATGTTTAAACAAAGTCTAGGAATTTTGGATTGCATTTGTGAACTCAAAATGATTTTCTTAGCATATCATTACCTCCCTCTCGAAGAGGAACCTTATCCCCAAGGTTCATGTTGGAGAATTTGCTCAAAAGCTTCTCTGTATTTTTCCAAGTAACATTCTCTTTTGGTAGCCTCTTCCATCTTACCAAACTCTCCGCAACAAAGTACTTTACCTTCTTAGCGCATCTTGTATATAATATAATTTCAGGTTTCCCAATAACTCCGCTATCATTATTTGTTGTTGGCAACTCTTTGTGGGTAGACAGAGCTTCACCTACTTGTTTTTTAAGTATTGAAACATGGAAAACAAGATGAATTCGTGCCTCAGTTGGTAGATTTAATTTATAAGCAACTTTGCCAATGCGCTTGGTAACTTTGTTAGGATTGTAATAGTGACTAGAAAGCTTTTGAAAAGCTCTTTTAGATACTAGGTGTTGGCGATATGGTTGCAACTTTAACAGCACAAAATCATCGACTTAAAACTTTACATCTCTACATCTGGCATCGATCCACTGTTTCATTCGTTTATTTGCTATATAAAGGGTATCCTTAAGCTATTATAACACGATATCCCTAGAAACGAGAGCCTAATCCACCTCATTAACTATTAAAGCTCCATCTTTGTAGTATGATATGCTTGAAAGGGGTCTTCCATATAGTGCTTGAAAGGAAGTCATGCCAATTGAGATATGATAAGTGGTATTGTACCAGAATTCGACCCATGGAAGGTAGAAACTCCATTTGCACAGTTGATGGGATATGAAACACTACAAGTATTGTTCCAGGTAGTGATTGGCAACCTCCAATTGGCCGTTAGTTTGAGGATAGTATGCCGAACTCATATGCAATTTAGTTCTTGACAATCTAAAGAACTCACGCCAAAAGTTACTAGTAAAGATAGGATCACTGTCACTTATTATGGACCTCGGCATGCCATGGAGTTTGACAACTCCTTCCATAAATTTCTTAGTAATAGTTTTATCCAAATAGGGATATGACATAGCCATAAAGTGAGTTGACTTCAATAATTGATCCACTACTACAAAAATCACATTCTTACTGTTAGATAACAGTAGCCCTTCTATAAAATCCATTGTGATATCATCCTAAACTTGGTAGGGTATGGGTAGAGGTTGAAGAAGGGAAATTGGTGCTAAGGCTTTAGTTTTATTTTTCTAACATATTCTACAAGATGCAACATATTCTTAAAAAGATTTGAGAATGGAGGGCCAATAAAATTATTGGGTTAGCCTCTTATAGGTTAGAAGGTTCTCTAAATGTCCCACTTGTGGCGAATCATTAAATTCATGCAAAATTTATTTAACAAGACGTGAATGTGGAGGAATAACAATTCAGTCTTTAAAGCATATTAGTTCGTTCCATCAAGTACGCGAGTTCGATATTTGTTTCGTTGCAAGAGTTATGATTCACTGCATGTACGAAAGTTAACTGCTTTTCTCTTTATCTCCTCTCATAAGGTGGTTTGTAGGATATAGGGTGCATAAAGACTTGGGCTATTGACCACTTTAGAAAGGGTGTCTACTGCTAAATGCTCTCTACCTACTTTGTAGAGTATCTCATAGTCATACCTAAGTAATTTTAACACCCACTTCTACTGCTTCGATGTAGTTATCCGCTATTCTAATAGGTACTTCAAGCTTTTTTTTAATTAGTTTGTATATAGAACTTCTGGCCTAATAGATATAGCCGTCAGGTTTGAATCTCATGGACAATTGCCAATATTTCCTTCACCTAAAAGGACCAAAATTGCTTAGTGACTCTAAGGGAATGACTCATGAAAGCCATAGGTTTACCTTGTTATGTCAAAACAGTCTAAATTCCATTCCCTAATGCATCAGTCTCAATGATGAAGGGTTTTTCAAAGTTTTGAAATGTAAAAGTAGGGGTTGATGTCAGGGCTTACTTCAATGCCTTAAATGCTGCTTTCGCTTCGTCTATCCACATAAATTGCCACTTCTTTAATAAATTAATGAGAGGTTTAGATATAACTCCATAGTTTCTAATTAATTTATGGTAATAGGTAAATAATCCTAGAAACCCATGAAGATTAGTCACATTGATAGGTCTTGGCCATCTGATCATAACTTCAATCTTTTTTTGGTTTATCTTCATTCCTTGAGACATAATGATGTGCCCTAAATATTCAAGTTCTTGCTGCCCAAACTCACACTTGCTAAGTTTAACAAGAAGTTGTTGTTGTCTCAATATATCAAAAACTATTCTAACATGTTGAATATGTTAAGACAAATCACTACTATAAATTAGTATAACATCAAAAAAATATAACCAAAAACTTTCTTAAATATGGCATAAATATAGAGTTTATAAGTTCTTGAAAGGTAGACGGGGCATTGCAAAAGTTAAATGGCATGATTAAATATTCATAGTGGTCATTATATGTGTGAAATACCATCTTATATATATATCCGTAGGGTGAACCCATACTTGATGGTAACCAGCTCTGAGGTTGAGTTTTGTGAAGTAGATTGCCCCGTGGAGCTCATCAAGCATGTCTTCAATTGTTGGAATGGGGAATCTGTCCTTGACCATAACTACATTTAGAGCCTTATAATCAGTATAAAATCGTCGTGTCCCATCCTTTTTCTTTACAAGTAAGATCGAAGAAGAAAATGGATTGGTGTTATAGTGTATCAACCCCAATTGTAGCATCTGTTGAACCTGTTTCTCTATTTCTTTTTTTTTTCGAAAATGAGCTTACCGATAAAGGCACATGTTCACTTGTTCCATTCCTTCCTTTAGTACTATCCGATGCTCTATATCCCTTTTTGGTGGCAATTGCTTTGGTTCTGTAAAAATGTCTTTATTAGAAACTCTATACATGCTGAAATCACCTTGCTTTCCTCATTGGAAATTTTTTACGAATAAATCGCATACACCATGCTTCCTCTTCGCATTTTTTTAGACATGGATTTACAACCTATAGCCTAAATTGACTTATTTAAAATACCCGACAATTGGTGGTGTTAGCCTTTCCATATAAAATCCACAGTCATCTTTTTCCAATCACAAGTCACTATACCTAATTGTTGAAGTCAGTGTACCCCAATACAACATCCAAACCATTCAAAGGCAGTGAATACAACGTAATAGGGGAGAAAATACTTAAAATTCCAACTAGTACGTCCTTAAATGACCATTGGCATTGAAAGAAAGGACCTATTAACAAGTTTAACATCAAAAGGATTTGTTGGTTTAGCCTCCAGTTTCATCCAATTTGCTACTTTATGGCTAATAAAATTGTGTGGAGCCATTATCAATAAGAGCCATGATGTCTTGGTTCCTCACATGAGCTATTACCCACATGGTTTGACCGATGGCGCATCTTGTGATAGCATGAAGATGAGAAATTTCAGATGCATGGTCGTCTTCAAGATTTTCATAATCTTCATTATTTTCAATTTCTTGTGTACCCTCAAGGAGCAATAGATGCAATTTCTTGCACTTGTAGCTAGGAGAGAATCTCTTATCACAATTGAAGTATAATCCATATGCACGCCATTTCTACATCTCCTCCCATGTTAATTTTTTGCGTCGATGTGTTGAATTTTACAACAGTGGGAGAATATTCGATCAAAGGCTTGGTTGGTGATTTGAATGCTTTTTGGTGTCTCAATAATTGTTCTTCCTTCATTTGGGCTAAACTAATGGCCTCTTTTAAAGTCTTAGGCCTAAACATCCTAATGTCATCGATAATCTCTTGCCTGAGCCCACCAATAAATGTAACAATGAAGGCTTTCTAAGCCCAACCTTGTTACGCAGTTTTTTGAATTCCTATTGATATTCTTTAGGAGATCCAATTTGTATAATTTTTTATAAGGCTTCTTCAAAGTCTTCACATTTTGTAGGTCCAAATCAAGCCCATAATTTAGATTGAAAACTCTTTGATGTGACTTGGTTCTCTTCATCCTGAAATGTCTTATGAAGCTATTGCCACCATTGATTCACCTCGCCTTTAAAATGGAAGGAGACAATAGGAACCTTTTACGAACTTGACGTATCTTAATATTTGAAAAATTACTCCACATATCTAAACCATTCAATGGGGTTGTTGTTGACAAAACTATGGAATTAATGCTTTGTGAGTTTAGAAGAGAACATGTGGCGTCCCTCCTCCACAACCCCTTTAGTTCCCTCTTGGGTGTTTGTGGGTTGACAATGGGAATTGCTAGAATACCCTTCCTTTTGAGAAAGGATTACATTGAGTAATTGAGCAATTGCTTCTTCTATTGAACGAAGCTTATTGGCAAGACCTTATTCCATTGAGCTCATTCCATCTTGCAAATTCCTTAGACCTGCTTAATGATTCTTGATCCGTTCTTTGTTTATCGACATGACTCGGATACTAATTGATAAAAGCCCCAATCAAAGCTAGTCTAAGAAACATCGGGATAGAGGGAAATAAGTAAATTGCACTATGCTTTTGGTAAGAGAGAAAAACCAATAGTTAAATTGATTGAATTGAATGATAGGCCGAATGATCATTCTTTGGCAGCCCAAATACATATATAGAAAGAATTCAATCTAAACTTAGACTCCTAACTCTTAAAAACCATGACTACATGATGGAAGTGGTGTAAATCCACTAAATCAATACTCTTAAAAATAACTGACTTTTGCAACATTAAAAAAAAAAAACATTATGGACAACGTGTTTAAACAATGTCCAGGAACTTCAAAATGCATTGTGAATTCGAGATGATTTCTTTGGCTCATCAGAAACATCATTAGAATTTTCAAAAAATGGCACACAGAGAGAGACGTTTCAGATTAAAGACAATTGCATTGTTAACTTCAAATTGCACACAGAGAGAGGCATCGAGGAACTTCAAATTGCATTTTAAATTTGAGATGATTTCTTTAGCTCATCAAAAACATCATTAGAATTTTCAAAAAATGGCACACAGAGAGAGGGGTTTCAGATTAAATACAAATTTATCCTATCCACCTTTTGATTATGACTTGTTTTAATAAATTGATGAAATGAAAATCGACAATATACTTTTGATTAAATGTCCTTGGGATTAAATGCTTAAAACAATTACAGATGTTGTGAAGAAACTTCGATAGAGACATAAAAATCTCTAATAAAATTTCAACTTAATTCCTTTATTAGATCTTCTTTCAAGTTTTGCCATAATATATTAAAATTAAATGTAAATTTAAAATTTTTATAGCTACATTAATTATTTATTTGATCTAATATGTAAAAATACAAAGTACCAATAATTTTAAAGAATTAGCTATACTTATTAAAACTTAACAAAATTCACAATCAACTAGTTTGTCAACAATTTTTTATGACTTTATAATAGACTTAAAATTAATTTACCTGATAAAAATTATTTCATAGAACCATAATTGTTAACAATTTGCTCAATTTTCTTTTCATTTTTCAATCTAATTTAGCCATTTCATTTCTTATAAAAATCACTTTGTTTATTCGCTCAACAATGACTACAATAACTATACCAAAGGATCTGGCCACATTGAAAAATGTAGCCCAGTAAAGAGGGTTACCTGTGAGTCTCCAGTCGTCCCTATCAGGATGATCGCACACTGTTCTCCGATTGTCCACTCCTATAAAAAGGTGTTCCCTACATAAAGCTGACGAGAAAGGAAGTTATTGAAGTCAATCTAACACCCACTCAACAGAGCCAGATGACTTGGTCTCCGAGGACTCAGAGCCGTTGAACTTGTTATTACTATTTAGTACTCTGCTAACAATCAAGTTTAAATTATTATAATCAATTTTCCATAGATCTATATGTGTTGAAGTCATATAATAGGTCCGACTATTTAATAAAAGCACGTCGGACTAAAATGAGATTCAATTGTATAAGAAGTTAGTATTCTAATTAAATGCCAACTAAATTACTTAATAGAAATTAGATTAAACTCTATTAAAAATAATTAAAATCTAATTATTTAAAAAATTATAAAAATGTTTTAAAGTAATTTATATTTAATTTAATCAACTTTAGAATTAGAATGTGTCTATCGAAACCCTTGGTATTTGTGTAGTCATTTTTGCAGATCTGTCGAGTAAAGACCAAGTCAATAGACCTACTTTACGTCACTATTTATTATTTAATAACTGGTAGACCGTAGGGCTTAAGTAAGTTACGTTAGGAGGTCGCCGTCAGTATCTCTCTTGCGGACTGAAAGACTTTTGCTCCATTTTCTACCCTGGACATTGCCTCATCTTTCATCAGAAGTAATCACAAAACCATAGAACTAATTATTAAGAACAAAATATTTTTTATAGGGATAATAGGTAAATAAGTAATCAATATTTTGAAATTTTTTTAGTTTAGTAATTAATTTTTAAAAATTTTCAATTAAATGATTATTTTTGAAATGTTAATCAATTCAAGTAAAAATTTAAATATTATTAATTTTATATTAACTAAAATAATAATTTTTTAACACATAAATGTTCACGTATATAATCTCAATTTTTAAAAATTCTCAATTTAGTGAGAAACTTTTTAAAAATTTTTAATTTAATGTCTAACTTTTAATTTTTTTAATTTAATAATCAATCTTCTAAATTTTATTCAAATAAGGTCAAAATTATGAACTTAATTGCTAAAAACATATATTAAATTTTAATTTTTTAACTTACTAACAGTTTTTTAATAATTAAATTATAGTTTTTACTAGAATTTGAAATTATAATAAAAAAAGAATGTCCGTTCTCTTCTTATAAATCACAATACCATTAGTTTATTAGGTTATTATTGATAGTTAATTCAAACAAAAAATTTTACTTACTATTTTTATAATTTATATTGATCGTGCCTCTCAAATCTTTGTTAGAAAATTTAGTTTTTGGTATCAAAATTTACCATGTGCATTAAAAAAATAGTATTATTCATAATTAATTTTTAAGAGATAATTTAATTGATGGGGTAATTTTTTCGAATTTAAAATATT
>JAOXYD010115038.1:0-11358 GCA_028565735.1 Pinacopodium congolense
TGTTTGGTAAGGAAAAATAGGGTTGTCCTTAAGCTCCTGTAGGTGGAAAATAATAGTAGAGGCAGATTTGCTATGTTGTTCATGATTAATCAAAGTGTTATGTTTAAGTTCATATCTCTTCTTATTCTTTGATTTTCATGAGCTTTTATTGATTTATAGCTGTGCTGGAGTCCAGATCAAGTTAAGAAGTTGGTGGATCATCTAGGAGCTATTTTTGGATATTTGTAACTTCTAAACTCATCATTTAAGCTCTTATATTCAAATTAAACAAAGCATGTAACTTAATATGGATGTTTCCTATGTTTTTTATGAATATGAGTGGCTAATTCAATTTTTCAACTAAACATGGGTTTATAAATGAGTTAAATAAGCTTTTATACATGATTTAGGGACTTATTTTTGTTTGTTGAAGGTTTGAAAATTTGTTTTAGGCTAGCTACTTAAGGTTATATTAAAAGATGATGTAAGACTTGAGAAATCAACTTAGGTTTCAGAAATCAATAAACAACACAAATTAATCATTGCATGACTAAACCTTGATTATTTGTGAGAGTTTAAGTTTTGAGATTAATTTTCTAGAAGTTAAATTCTTGATCTTAAGGCCTATTAACTTAATTTGATGCATGAACAAACTTCAAATTAGGATTAAGAGAGAAAATACATAATCTTAACCTCGCTTTATCTTGAATTTATGAAGATACTCTAAATCTACCTCTAAAAATGCCAATTACTCAATTAATTCATTGAAAACATAATCCTTAGCTAATTTCCACATTTTTTAATTTTGGTAATTTTTTAAAACAATTTAGAAGTCAATTTGAATTGTTTAAAGCAAATTAAGTTAGTTTAGCAATTTTTAGCTTTTTAGTCAATTAATTGGAATTTCCTAGATAACTTCCAATTAATTAAACTAATAATTATAAAATATCCCTATGGAACTGACACTTGGGGTCTTTAAAAAACTCCATTATATTACTTTTTTGATAGATGCACTTGCCTACTCAGTTAATTTCAAAGTAAAAATTGTTCAAATCTTAAATCACCTATCCAATGATAACAAGTTTTTAGCACTATTGTCGGGGATAGGTTTATAATATTAGGAGAAATTGATGTCAATCACTTTAAGAGTTATGAATTTTTTCCTAATTTTCTGAATTTTTGTGCATTTATTTTGTTATTTAAAATTTTATGTGATTTTTTTTTGTTTTTTGTTATCTTACCTTAGTTGTTTGCTTGTCTAGTTAGTATTTTCTTTTGTTTCATTATTTTCTTTTAGTTTGTATTCATACTTAGGTCAAAATCTTAAGCATTTAGACTTGATCCAGAGCTTGAGCGTACATTGTATAGAAAAAAGAAAGAACTGTGAGCTACATACATGATCCTCTAGAAGTAGAAACATCTAGTGACATTGAATCTGAATCTGTAGAAATGGATCCCCAGCAATATGACATTGTAGGACCTTAGTAAGATCCTAGAGAACTAACCATGATGGACTTAGTAATGAGAAACTAAGGCAGACCTATGGTTAACATTATCTTACCTATAGTCAATGTAAACAAATTTGAAATTTTGTATAATACCATTTCTATGGTTAGGTCATCACAATTTTGGGTTCAGTTTTAGAAGATCTTAACGAGCATTTTCAAATTTCCTTAATACGATCTTTTCAAAATCAATGGGGTTTCAGAAGATGCAATTAAGCTTAGGCTTTTCCCTTTTCCCTTAGAGATAAAGCCAAAGCATGGTTATCTATGCTTCAACCTAGTTCTATTGCTCTATGGGAAGATTTAATGAAGTAGTTCTTAGGTAAATTTTTTCCACCCGCCAAGATTGCAAAGATGAGAATTGAGATTAGCTCATTTATGAAGTATGAGAATGAAAGTCTATATGAGGCTTAAGAAAGATTTAGGGAGATGCTTGCTAAGTGTCCTAGCCATGGATTCAATATGTGGAAGCAAGTGGACATTTTCTACATTGGCTTTGCACCTTCGACTTGTAGAACCATTGATGCTATAGACATTGCTCAAATGCCCTCTTATACAAAATTTTTAAAGAAAATCCTGTCGAAAAAGAGATGATTGGGGTGTATGAAACGATTAAGCTTAATGAAGAGTGTTTGATATCCTTCTAAAGAAGATACCTCCAAAGCTCAAGGACTTTAGTAGTTTTACCATTCGTTGAACAACTGGTAACTTATAGATAGATAGGGCTTTGATGAAACTTAGAGTGAGCATTAATCTAATGCCCTTGTCTATATTTAAGAAGTTAGGATTAGAAGAGTCTAAACCAACTACAGCCTCATTAAAATTGGCTAATAAATTAGTGACCTATCCAAGAGGAATCATTAAGGATGTGCTCGTGAAAGTCGATAAGTTCATTTTTCCTATTAATTTCCTTGTTTTGGATATGGAAGAAGATAGCTCAGTGCCCATCAATTTTAGAGAAGCCATTCATGGAACCTATAAGGGCACTAATTGATGTATATAGTGGAAAGCTCATTCTTTAACTTCATGATAAGGAGATTGAGTTCAATGTGTTTATAGTGGTGAAGCATCCCTCTACTTCAGATTCATGTAACTTCATTGGAGTGAATTCCATTTAAGATGATCCATTCAAGCATCTTTGTTCAGATCCTTTGAAAAAGGTATTAATCCATTCATGTTCTTTGTAATTAGATGAAGAGGAAGTCAAAGAAGTCTTGGAAGAATTGGGAGATAGGAAGGAAAACTCCAGTTGGATTCAACCAAAGAGGTATGAGCCTTTAGATAAACTAATCAAATCCCTTCCCAAGCCATCCATTAAAGAGCCATCAGTTCTAGATCTTAAGCCTCTTCCCATGCATGTAAAGTATGCCTTTTGTGACCTCCATTGCAATTACTAGTGATTATTTCATCATCATTAACTAATATAACATAGGAGATATTGTTGCGAGTGTTTTAAGAGCATCAATATGTAATAGGATGGACCTTAGTTGACATTAAAGGTTTAAGTCTTTCTATTTGCACTCATCTAATATTTGTAGAAGAAGGAAGCAAACCCTTATTCCAACCTCAGTGCAAACTTAATTAAAATATGAAGGAAATGGTAAAGAATGAAGTAGTAAAGCCCCTTGATGTTGGTATCATCTTTCCTATCTTTGATTCCATATGGGTTGGTCCAGTTTAGGTGGTACCTAAGAAAAGAGGATTATTGTGATGAAAATGAGCAAGAACAAATGTTTGCCATTAGAAAAGTCATAGGATGGCGTATATGCATTAATTATCTTAAGTTAAATGATGTCACTTGAAAGGATCTCTTTCCCTTACCATTTATAAATCAATTCATTGAAAATTTGATTGGTCATAGTTTTCATTATGTCTTAAATGCATATAATGGATATTGGTAAATTCTTGTTGCTCTTGAGGATCATGAAAAGATGAAATTTACCTATCCTTATGACACTTTCACATATAGATGCGTGCCTTTTGACTTGTGTAATGCTCATATCACTTTTCAGTGTTGCACGGTAGCTATTTTTGCTCATATAATAGAGACTTGTATCGAAGTCTTTATAGATAACTTTTCTGTCTTTGACACATCATTTAATGAATGATTAGAAAATCTAGAGAAGGTATTAAGAAGATGTGAGGAGACCAATTTGGTCTTAAATTAGGAAAAATATCATGTCATAGTGTAAGTGTGTATTGTATTAGGTCACAAGATTTCTAAAAAGGGAATAGATGTAGATTCAGCAAAATTTGAAGTAATTGCTCTACTTTTACCACTTAATTCAGTTAGGGCAATTTGGAGTTTTTCTAGGACATGATTGATTCTACAGGAGATTTATTGTTAGGCTTGGATATCAATGCATTTTCATATCGATTTGATGCCAATTTAATGTACATTTGCTCTAATTGATGCGAAAGTGTTTAAATATCATTTATATTCATTTACAATGTAGATGGAAGCTAAAAAGTTGAGAAACTCTCGAATTTGTAATTGAAAAACCAGATTTGAAGAGTTAAACGGTGACCCCTTTCACTCGCCATTGTGCTTCACAACTCGTCGTTTTACTCTCAAAGATAAGGACTTAAATGAGGCCTTTACAGCATGTTGTTTTACTCTCTTCAAGTGTCATTTTAGTAGCTGTCACGCAATTTTTAGCTAAAAATTGCCCTCCACTTGTTACAACTTGTTCAACTTGTCTTAAACATATAAATAGAGCTCTAGAGATCAATTTTGTGGGTGTTAGGTTGGATTTGGAGGAAGAATTCAGATCAAACATCAAATTCTCTTCTTCTTTCCTTAGTTTTTTAGGTTTTTCTTTTCTTTTTCCTTTCCAGCCTTTATATATTATAATTTTAGATTGTTTTGAGGATTCAAGAGAGTTGATTCATGTTTTGGAAAGCTGTTTATCAGTTTGTATCATCATTTGGTGCTTTATAAACATTAAATCTCTTGTTTTGTACTTCTTTGTTCATATATATGCAAGAATGTGGGTTGCCATTATTTGATCTGATTTTTCTTGTTTATTTATGATGTTTTGAGCTAAATTCTAACTAAGGACAAGTTCTTAAATGTCTTTAGTGGATGTTTATCACAAGATTGGATAATAATCTTTATTTATGTGAGATCTTGAAGCATATCTTAACTTGATCACTTAGGATATGATCTTAGATGAATAAGTAGAGGACCAATCACTTAATTCATTGGAAAAATCCATAAATAATATGATTGTAATCAATACATGACCATTGATTGGTTTATTATGAGGGTACTAATCTTGAATATGATTTTAGGATTATAAACTTTTTTATCTTTAAGCCTACTTTCTATTGATTTATGAGTGGACCAAACTATAAACTAAGAATGTTAGAGAAAAAGAAATGACTTAACCATAGCATTTTCTTGATTTAGTCAAGGTCTTAGATTATAAATTCCAATTTGTTTCAAAACTTACTTAAGTCATTTAGGCCTTGTCGTTAGCAAATTAATAATTTGGTAATCCTTAGATCACTTGGAATGTAATTGCAAAGTTGGAAGTTTTGAGGTTGTTTTAGTCAATCTAGCCTTTTTAAATTAAAGATCTTGATTTCCTTAGATATTGTAATTCGATTACCCTAATATTCACACATTTTCTCTGTTGGTTCGACACTTTAGAGTCTTAAATGTGCTCCATTTTATTAATTGTGGCCGGTACACTGTTGTTAAGTTGATTTGAATTTGAATTTGAATTACATGAAAATTTATTAATTTAATAGGCTAAATTAGTGACATCAAACCAACGCAACACCCCCATAGTGTCCTCACTGTTTAGAACAATAATAAAGCATAAAAATCAGAGGGATAAAGGAAAAGAAGGCACCCATTTGTTCCAAATGAAATAAATGATCCACTAGAGTCCACAGTGAAGAAATTATGGGAACTAAAATAAGATAAGTGATTAAAGAATAAAATGGAGTAGAGGCAAAAATAATGCTCTAATATCATAAATATGTGATCATCAATGTACATGTAAGGAGCCAAAATACATCCAGAAGTAATTAGTCAGATATGAAAAGAAATAAAAAGACAACCTAAACTACAAATTGAAAACAAAATTTAAGAAAAATATAAAACAATTAAAAATCGAGACTATCCCGATCCTGTGCTCTCTGAAACTCCTTAAGTCACTCTAAAAATGAATCCATGCCATCAAGACAAAGCCCCATACTCTCCAAACAATCACAAACTTTGGTACACAGCACGGAGATCTTGAAAGTAATGTAAGTTTCCATCCTTAACATGATAGTAGTAAGGTCAATTTGTGGAATGTTTATAGGAGGAGGAACCTGATAGGGGTCAAATTGATATGATTTTTATGGTTAATTTGTTGATTTATGACCCCTATTTCAGTGTTTAAATGTTTAATTGATGCCCTATAATGTTTGATTTGTAGATTGGAGCTTAATGATCAAGATTGGAGCAAAAACATCAAGAAATACTCTTGTTGTTGCCCATAAATAGACCCCTAGTGAGGGTTCCATTGTTGAAGAACAGGGGGTCGTTGTCACTGTCCAGCAGTCAAGGGACAATAGCACCATGTGAGGGTGCCGTTGTAAGAATAGAGGGTGCCGTTAGGTCAGCAATGGAGCCTCACATCCTCCAGATTTCAAACATGTCGTGACATCCATTATGCTCCTTGTCTCTTGGCATGTGAGGGTGGTCTCCCAGAGCCTACATAGAGCCAAAACAACATGATAATTCGGATGAATTGTAGAGTAATCAAATCAACTGAGTGAGAGAAGCTCTAACTTCTCTCTTCTTTTTCCTCTTAGATAGATTAGGCTTCAAACACTTATAATTCGAGTTTTAGAGTGTATTTTTAAGTTCTATAAGTTGGAGATTGCAGCTAAGATGTTCATCTAAGTTTCTAAATCATCATAGGGTGTTTTCTAACTCAGATCATATTCTATTTTCTCCTATTTTCGGATTAAATCAAAGTTCATGTTCTTTGATTTTCTTGCTAGATCTTATGGATTCAAGGTTGTGTTGATGTCCAGATCATGTTCAGAGGTTTAAGGCATGTTCAGTAGGGTTCTAACACATTTTCTAACTTCTTAACTACTTTCCTTAGCCTATATTTAGAGATTTATCAAAGTATGTGGCTGAAGATGCATGTTGTATATGCTTTGATGATCATGTGTGCTTAAATTCATTTTCCATCTTTGGATTTGTGTTTTAATGTTTTAGGAGAGTCTGAATGCATGTAATAAGGTCTGATTTTGTTTATTGAAGTTCTTAAAGTTTTAATTTTCGCCTGATAACTAAGATTAGAGTTAAGATAACCTAGGATCCGAGAAATCTACCTAGATTGTTAGAAAAATCAATAAACAACAAAAATCAATCCTTGCATGACCAAACCTGGATTATTTGTTAAAGTTAGAGTTATGGAATTAATGTTATAAAACTTACCTTCTTGAAATTAAAGCCCATTTGTTAGATTTAAAGCATAACCACTTATCCAGAGCTGGATTCCATAAGGTTAATATTTTCATAATTTTTATAAATAATTTTATAACGCAAAATTGTGAAGGTTTGAAGCATAACTAATTTAGTTCTTTAATTTTATCTTTTCATCTTTTAATTAATTAATTTAGAATTTTCTAGATAATTGTAAGCTAATTATTCTGGTAATTAACTTAAGAAATCCAAACATTTTCCCAATGGGTTTGACACTCGGAGTCTTAAATATACTCCACTTTATTACTTGTTCGATAGGTGCACTTGCCTCTTGTCACGTTGGTTTTTGCTTAATCTATTTTGGTTTCTAAAGTAAAATTGGTTTAAAGAACCCCCATTTCTAATCATTCAACCAACGAACAACATCATACCTTAACCCTCAACCCCATTACAACCCTAAGTAAAAGCCCTTTAATCCATGATGGCATGTATTCTATGTAGAGGACAATGGGTGAATCTACAAGCCTATGGTAGTGTAATCTCTTAAAAGGAGTCTTGAGTGAAATGCAAACCATCATATACTTAAGTGATATGAGTAAATATCATGAGGAAATTCCATTTTAGTTTTATGCTTGCTTTTGCTCAATGGTATCTTCATTTGAATTTGTTTATGTGCATTGATGAAAACCAATTATGATATATGTAGTAGCGTAATACTTGAGTTTGTCAAAGTTTGAATGATTGAATACACTTTATTCGTTATGTTTAAATTGCTCAAGCACAAGCAATGGTTCAAGTATGAAGGTATTTGATAGGAACCAATTTTATTCTATCTTTGTATGCAAATTCATATAATTTCATTCCTATTGTATGTTGAAAAATACTTATAATTTGTTATTTTTTTAATGAATATGTTATTGCTCTTTAGATAAATTTGCCTTTTAAAAATGTTTTTACAATAAAAATGGTGTAAAAGTGTTAAGCTTGCTCTTGTAAAATAGCAATAACATTTTGAATCTTTATATACATCATTAAGGTAGCTAATTGATGTCTTTATTTCTCCTTAAAAGTGCAGCACTTGGAGATTGAACAAGGCAGGAAAAGGCAGCTGAAAAATGTGTTTAATGAAGCCCAAAATGACATGGATAGGAGTCCTTAAAAGATGTCCAAAAATGACATCAATTGGAACAATATTTGGGAGCAAAAATATATCACTTGGAGCTATTTAAACTAAACCCATAGACATCCATTTGGAGGACAAAAATTCAGCAATAACAACATGCCCAAAAACTATCCAAAAGGACAGTCCATTGGTCTTACAAGCAAGCCAAAGGGCAGCCCATAAGGCCTTTATTTATCCAGAAAAATTCGGTAGCCCATTGGATTTGAAAGGGAGGGCAAGAAATGTCATATGAGAGGGTTATTTCTTTATTTAGAAGAAAAGGCAATGCTAGGTGAAAAGGATAGGGAGTAATGGCACAAAAGATTGGATAAAAACTAGCTAAAAAGAAAATATAAGGAGGAGACATTCAGCTAAAAATTATAAGAAAAAATCAGTTGTATATGAAGACAAGAGTAGTTCTCCACCATTTTTCAAGACATTCGGACAATAGCAAGTTTATTTGATTAGTTTGGAGTTCCCTTAGTCAAGCATTTCAATTGTAACATCTTGATTAGAGGAAGAAGAAGCTAAAAATCTTGGAGGATTATTCACCTTGAGGAGTCGGCTGCACACCACATACAAAGAGGAGTGACAGAAAATTCGTTAGAGTTAGCCAAATCCATTATCATGTGAGAGCTTCCTTTGGTCAATAATTTCGGATTTAAGCTTTCCAAAATTTTTCGGAGAGAACAACCCCCTATCTTTAGGATTCTCCCTTGATTTTTGTCAAAATGGACTGCTGTAAATTTTTTTTGGAGTAGAGAACTCTCTTGAGAACAAAAATCAACTGCACCATTTCAACTTCAATTTGGAGTTTTCTTATTCAACAATGGCAACTTCACGTTGGAGTTTTCTTGGTTAACAAAGTCAACAGCTGATAGAGGAAGCTTCCTATGATCTTCAACATGTTTTCAAGCTTTCTTCATGCATTTTCTTTTTTTGACTTAGCCGTATCTCTTATCTTGTTTTGCACCTTTTATTAGCTTATAGTTATTCCTTTCCATTTTGATTGTTTGTTGCCCAGTCGAATTGTTTGATTTAGTTTATGCTTTTAGTTCATGAATTTAATGTTTTCTTATATAATTACATTTGAGCTTGGTGTTATAGTTTTGCCTTTATCAATCTTAATTTCAATGAAGTTTATTCCATATGCTTTCATCTATTTTCAATGTTCTTCATTAATCCAAGTTTGGTAAGTTATATTCATGTATTTTGTTAGGTTTTAATTCATTTAATTTCAGTTTTTATTTAATTTATAATTGCTAGAATTTTTGTTTAGAAAGTTAGTTTAAGCTTTTTTTAATTAAGTTCTAGTTAATTAAGTATTAGATGAAGTAATATATGTTAGTGTTATTTTAAGTGTTGATTTGTGTCTTTCTTTTAGTTATTTTAATTTTCCAACCCCTAGTTTTAATTAATTAATTATGTTTTGTGTTTATTCAATTTTTGTTTTTCTTAATTTAATTATGTTCATTATAGCACATGATCTATGTGAAAGAGAATTGGCTTATGTACAAGCTTATGGTAATGTGATTTCCTATAAGGTGTTTTGAGCGAAACACTAACCTTTATACATTTAAGTGAAATGGACGAAGCCCGTGAGAAAAATTCATTTTGAGTTTAAAATTGCCTATGAATGATAGTATCATAAGTTGAGTTTGCTTATGTATTGATGAAAAATAGTTATGATATGTATAGTAGCTTGACATTTGAGTTAGATAATGTTTGAAAGATTGCATGTACTTGATCTTTGTGAAGATGAATTGATTGAATGGAATGATTATGTTTGATTTTGCTTGAGGACAAGCAAAGATTTAAGTGTGGGGAAGTTGGATAATTGTGTTTTTAGTCTTTGTTTTTTTTTATATATAGCTTTTGAATTACTTGTTTTGATGTTTCTAGGATTAAATTGTTCTTTATTTGATGTTTTTCTTAATATTTTATATGCTAAATTTAATTATTGATTTTATGATATAATTGGATTTTATTGGTGTATTTACTTATTGTATATAATGAAAGAAAGTTGGAAGAAAAAATATAACATGGAAAGGATGCGGGGCACCCTTTCACCACTCTTATTAAGGTTCATCCCATTTGGCTAGTTCATCTTCATTGTCCCAAGATTCATTCCATGCACGTCAAGGTGATGTCATTTGGCAAAGCTTCATTGTCGGGCTTTTTGTCATGCGTGACTTGAGAACACAAGTGGCCTTAGACATTTAGCCATGCAAGTGGGTGTCATTCGGTCAAACATCACTCAATACACTTGAAGTGGCCTTTCATTTAGCTATGTCATGCCCAACACATTGATAGGGTCAAATGGATCTGATTTTTATAGAAAATTTGTTGAAATATAACCCCTAAATCAGTGATTAAATGTTTAATTGATGCCTTATAATGTTTAATTTTTAGAATGGAGCTTCATGATCAAGATTAGAACAAAAACATCAAAGAATGCTCTTGTTGTTGACCATTAACGGCCCCCTGGTGAGGGTGCCATTATTGAAGAACAGGGGGCCGTTATGGAGTGCAAATTGCGGGCTATAACGGCACCCTGAGAGGGTGCCGTTGTAGAGGTGGCGGGGTGCTGTTGTGCCATAAGTTAACAATTGCATCTTGGTGGCTTGCAGATTGCAACCTTGGAATGACAATAATTAACCCCCTTGTTGACTGACATGTGAGGGGAGGCTTCCGGAGTCTGCATAGAGCCAAAAACAACAGATAACATGTATCAATTAGCTAGTCATCAGATCAACTTAGTGAGAGAATCTCTACCTTCTCTTTTCATCTTTTTCTTCGAACACTTAAGCTTCAAACACTTAGATTTCGAGTTTTTAATTGTATTTTTGAGTTCTATAAATTGGAGATTGCAACTAAGACTCATATCTGAGTTTCTAAATAATCATAGGGGGTTTTCTAACTCATATTGTTCATCTTATTCTCCTGTTTTTTAGATTAAATCAAAGTCTAAGTTCTTATGATTATTTCTTTCCCTATGCTTTGATTTTCTTGCTAGATTTTGGGCATTCAGAGCTACTGTGGTGTCCAGATTATTCTAAGGAGTTCAGGGCTTGTCTAGAAGGAATTCTAAACACGTTTTGTATTTCTAAACCTCTTTATTTCAGCTCATTTTTACAGATTTATTCATAGTATGTGGTGTAAAGTATATATCGTGCATGTTTTAGTTCAAATGTGTGGCTAAACGTATCAGATGCTATGGATTGATCTTTTGATGTTTTAGGAGAGTTTATATGCATGTTATATGTCTGTATTTT
>JAOXYD010115059.1:0-11358 GCA_028565735.1 Pinacopodium congolense
CAAGTTCCTACCATCTTATTTGCCTTAAACAAAGTGAATTCAAGTCGTTAGGTGTCTAGATTCAATCCTCGTGGGATTGATATCAATTATACTATAAGTTGCGATCTGTATACTTGCAATGTAGTTAAAACTAGCCAACAAGCCCTTTGATAAACAAAAGTCATTCCCTTAATCATGTCAAAATGACACTTATTCATTCACATACCAATCATTAGCCGAAAAATAATTTAGCAATACATGATAATCAAAGTAAACAAAACAGCCATCTTAAGCAACATACTTTGATTAATCTTAATACAAGAGCTAAATAATGGGTTGTAGAAGTTACAAAGGTCAAAGAACAACTCCTAAATAATATAAAACTTCTTCAACTTGATCTAAACTCCAGCACAGCTGTAAATCAACAATAAAAATTGATGAAAATTAAAGAACATAATGATGTAAGCTTACACATAACTTCTTGATTAATCATGAAAACATGGGCATAAAATAAATAATCTGAGTTAGAGAAACCCCTTAGATGATTTCTAGGCTTAAATTAATGTCTTAACATTAAGCTTCCACGTTTAGTAGAGAAGAAAAAGCTTAGAATAAAATTGACAAGTGTTTGAAGCCTAAGAACACTAATAACTCTCAATAGAGAAGCTAGAGAAAAAAATTTAGAACTTTTAGATCTAATCTCCCTCTTGTGATGATGTGTCCATTTTTTTCCCTCCTCTTCTGAAGCTTTAGGATAGCGCATTTGGTGCTTATCAAACAAAGTCATTAATGGTAAGCATGCATAAATGGAAATTATGGTGATTTAATGGATGATTTGCTTGTCTACGCCTGCAATGATGGGTTGACTTGAAGAACAATGACACTGTTAAATGGCAGTTTAACTACCATTGATAGTCTTTTTTTAACCCCTTTAATGCAAGTCTGTGGGCCATCAATGAGGGTTGCTCCCATCCATTGTTTTTGGTCTAAAACATAACATTTCTTCAATAATTTTGCTCCAATATTCATTATTGACCAACAAACCACTACCACGATAATTCATAAATTTAATAATTAAGCACTAAATTACTGGTAGCAATTTAATAAATAATCAATAAAAACTTAATCAATTTGACCCCTAACATTTAGGCATATGTGTTTGGTATCTACCTAGTCTTAATATTAATCAATGTTTGAAAAGGTCTTACTTTTACGTGTCATGTTTGCATAAGTATTTGCATATAGGTTTTGAATAAATGTTTAATGATTAGTTGAATTTGATTTTCGCATTAACATATTCAAAAGTGTTTTATAATGTTACATTAGTACAGAATCATGTAAGTAAGAGGAAAATGTATGAATTATGTAAGCACTATGGCAGCCAAAAGGAGGGGGTGAATTGGGTGTTTAAACATTTCTTTACAATTTAAAACACTTTAAACACCTTATGTCAATTTCAATTTAAAGAATTCTCTAACCAAAATTCAACCTAAATGATATGCTTAATTTTATACCAATACTAAACAAATTCAATCAATAATAATGAAAACATAAATGCATAAAGACCTATGGTAAGAGATAAACATCGAGATTTATAGAGGTTCAGCTATACCAAAGATAGACTATGATCTCTCTCTAACTACTTGTTAGAAATTTAGTAACAAACTAATCTTACTTTAAATGAGTGAAGAGTAACCCTTACAACAATCTTGTTTACAAGGTCAAGAGGAACTTTTACAATAATCTTGTTTACAAGGTCAGGAGGAACCTATCACAATCTTATTCTAAGGTCAAGAGGAACCTATATAACAATCTTGAATTCTAGGGGTGAAATAACTTACCAATCTTACTTTCCAATGGGTGAAGAGTAACCCTTTACAACATAATTAATTTTTAAAATATTTGTCCAAGCTACCTTAAGCTTTAACACAAGCTTCAAAATCAATTTAAGAAAAGGGCTTAAATGCAAGTGCAATACTTATGCCTAATGTAATGTCTGATGCACTTACAAGGTCTAAAGAAATCCAATTCACAATCAAATATTAATGCAACTTAAATCTTGTTTAACACAAGTCAATAGAAACTATCATATCTATTTTAAAGGCAAAGAGCAGTATATTATCCAATCAATAATTAACACAAATTAATTCCTATTATCTAATCAACAATTAACATACAGTAAGTACCCCAATTATGTAACCAAATCACACATTCTTTGGTGCTTCTCTAAAGCTCATGCAATATAATTAATTCTAAAAATTCTTGAGACAATTAAAAAATTGGGCAAATCTCCTAACCATTCACATATCATAAATAGTAAAATTTATCTAGAAAAAACACAATTAAAGCCTAAAACAATCTGATTCAATCAATATAAAAGTAAGATGTCAAAATATGCACTCAATATGTTCCATCCTATATATACACGAATTTAACCAATAAAATGATGTAAAATTGTTAAAATAAATCTACTTCAACATCAATCAATCATTTAAAAAATTTTAAATAATAAACACAATTTTATAGCATTAGCCAAATGGATTAAAATCAAGAACAAAATAGAAACTTTCAGATCTAGACAACTGTGAGGTAACCTATAAAATTAAGCTCAAACACACAATATAATGGCTTAAAAATCATAAAAAATACTAGAAACCTCATAATACCTTTAGAAAACTAAGAACAATAAATTTGTACACCCATAAACTAATTAAAAAAAATCAAAGACTACAGAATATAAATGAAAACAGAGATAGTTTGGGTGTCTATGAAAACATTGAAATAAGCTTTCTAAAATTCAATAAATTGTTCAATAAAACTCATGGATGCTTAAAAACACTAATAAAAACAATTTTGAAATTTTGGAAAGAAATTAAGACATCAAGAACTGTGATTAAAGTAAGAATAGAAAATGTAAAAAAAAAATTGTAGAAATAATTTTGATATATGGATGAATATAAGCTTTAATCAAACGAAATAAGCACCCTGAAATATAAAAACTTGTTAAAAAAACTCTTAAAAATTGGTCAAATAGAAAATACTAATTTTGCATACCTAGAAATAGATTAAGATAGCAAAAATTGTGATTAAAGTAAGAAGAGAAAGTGCAGAAATAAAAAAGTGTTGAAACAATTTTAATATATGAATGAATATAAGCTTATAACTAAAGAAATACAATGCTATAAATGCAAAAAAAAAAAAAACCCTCAAGACAACTCTTAGGTATCCAAAAATCTAAGAAAAATAATTTTTTAGTTCTAGAAATGAGATTGAAATAAAATAAAAGAAGAGGAATATAAATGAACCAAGGAAGAGAAAAAATCTGGACAACTTTAAAATTCTTGAGAATTTTAACTTTTAAACTTGTTTCTTGAGCATCTAGATTTATTAAAAATTATTTGAGGATGTTATTTATATGGTTAGGAAGGGTTTAGAGCCATTGGGAGGCATATCTAGCCATTTAGGAGACAAAATGACATAAAAACCCTTAAACTCTCAACTAGGCATTAGAGACAGCATTGAGTAAAATGTGTTCTTAGATTTTCAATCAACATTTTTAGTGCTTAAAAATTGAAGTAAAAACTCTAGTGCAGTCTTAAGACCTTAACAAAAATGTGTATGATGATTTTGAAGTAATAAAATTAGATTTGAACACTAAAAAATTATATTGAATGGGGATAACTCAAATCTAGATGGATTTGAGGTATGTCAACAAATTAGTTTAAACCAAACGAATTTCAATTTTAAAAATGCAAAAAAATTTCCAGAATAATTCTTCACTATCTAAATATTAATCAAGCATTAATTTAGACTTTAAATAATATTTAAAACATATATCAAAGTTTTTTTAATGAATAGAAACAGTTAATTGATTCAAATCACAATAAGTATCCTTTATTATAAAACCTTTTCAATCTTTAATAACTTTAACCTTTCCACAAACATTTTATAAACTTTCATAAATCGAAAGTCATATCAAAATCATATTAAAAAAAATTTAGGCACACATAAATAACTTTAATCAATAATTTAATTCCTTTAAAATCATCAAGAGGCATACACTAAAAAAATTCCTCACATTGCTTCTCGATTGTGCAATATTTAGCCTATAAGTCATTCTAATTCAATTCCAAACAAGTCAACGCCCTATTCAAATTTAGCTAATCACTAAAATCACAATTCAAATCCTATATGAAAATGTGAAAATATGATATGCAAGTGTGAGAGCCCTTATAAACCTATCTAACCTTGATTTTTATGTCTTAAACCTATTTCATAACTTGATCTTCATTTTTTATCCTTTCATCCATGCTTTAGCTCTTCTACCTTAGGCTCCAACATATGTTGCTTGAGCTCTTCTACATTAGGCTCTAACATATGTCTTTGCACTTTTATGTCAACTTATCTTTTCAACACACAAAAACTCAATTATTAGTAACAATAATGTTTTATCATCATCAAAACACATGATTGGAACCTCCTTTGTTTAAAAAACTATTTTTAATAAAGACTCTTAATGAGTCAAAGTATTTTAAATACCATTCATGTGTACTTGAGCATGTTTGAGTTAAATTATGGAGTGAAATTTTGTCTGTGAAAGGTTTATGAAAGTTGTTGAATTTTTAAAAATCTAATGGAATAGTAACTGGGGTGGTTCCACCTCATTTTGGTAATGACAAAACAATTTCTGTTACTAATGTATATGTTTTAAATATGTTTAAAAGATAGGTTGGAATGGCTGATCAAGAGTCTTAAAGAAGAAATTGAAGAATTATATGAAGACTCAAAGGTTGGTGAAGAAGAAGTTTTTAGACCAAGTTTATTTTCTTTAGTGCAAATTGTACCTGTTTTCATTTTGATATTCTCAAGAGGCTTTTTAACTGTACATGAATACATATATTAGAATATGTATATAGGTGCATAATCAAGATGGTATTGTGTGTTGTTAATATGATTGCATTTCTTGATATATGTTTAATTTGGTTCTAAAAATATGCATAAAGTATTAAATATAAGTTAAAGACTTGTTTGGGTGTATTGGTGTTTGGTTGAAAATGCATAAAATGTGTTTAACAATTATTCGACTGTTAGTTCTAAGATCGGTCGACCGAATGATCTGTTTGGTCAACCGAATACCTGACAACAGGCTATCGGTCGATTGAATGAATGGATATGTGGACCAAACACAATCACAAAGACCTGTTGGTCGACCGAACATTAAAAAATTTATAGAATCAAGATAGAATCATAATGTTGTATAACGGGTAAATCATTTATGAGTTTTGCCCTTTGGATAAATAGTAATATTACCATTTGTCCAATGAATCTTTCATCTTTGACATCCATAAATGAGTATAAGAATTAAGTGAATGGGTATGGGTGAATATATAGAAAGTGACTGCGATTATCCTGTTTTAAAAAATCTTAAAAAGCTTTCATTCTTTCAACGATTTATTATTTGAAATGTTTTGAGCATTTTTTGTGTGTGATTTCTTGATGAAAGGCAATTAAGTATTTTCGTGCATAAATTTGTTAGCGTATTGTGTTTATCAAGTGAAGTTTCTTTTGAATTGTAATCGAGTGATTGTTAGGATATTCTTAAGCATAAGAAAAATAAATTAGTGAAAGGTTCTCCTTCATCCTATGAAAAAGCATTATATCGATAACTTTGATTATTGTTATAAGAATGAAAGCTCCACAGTGGTGTTGAGGACTGGGTTAGGAGCAAGTGGATAGCTCCAAACCAGGATAAATCAAGGTGTAAACTCTCCTATCTCTATCTTTAATTTTACATTCATATTATCTGATTGTTTGTTTAGATTAATCTGTTTAAGTTTCCATAATAGTTTGGTAAAATTTTTTGGTACACTAATTCACCACCCTCTTAGTGCCATTTCATCCCAACAATTGGTATCAGAGCGAGTCTCACAAGTAGATTAATTCCATAGAATTAAGTTAGTAAAGATCATATAATTGAACACATGATGCAAACATTTTCTTCCACTAGCCTAGAAGGTCACAATACACACAGAGCACCCTATTTTGATGGAAACAATTACCTGAAATGGAAGGTTAAAATGACACATTTTTTGAGAAGTGAAAGTGTAGTCTTATGGTTATGTGTTTCGCAAAAGACTAGCCTACCTTCAAAGATGGTCGGAAATGAAATAATGCTCAAGGATGACAATGAGCTAAATCCAGAAGAAAAGAGGTCAGTATCTCTAAACAATCGAGCTATGCATGTTTTATTTTGTGCACTAAGTATAGAAGAATTCAATAGAGTTTCCATATGTGAATCTGCTTATGATATTTGGTGCACATTAGAAATCACACATGAAGGTACAAATTAGGTCAAAGGAACTAAAATCAGCATGCATACACATCACTTTGAAGTACTTAAAATGTCTCAAGCTGAAAATATCTCTTCGATGTATGCTTAATTCAATAACATTATCAGTGCTTTAAAGGTTCTAAGTAAGAGTTAAACAAATGTTGAGCTTTCTAGGAAAATCCTAAGGTCTCTATCGAAGTCTTGGGAGCCCAAAGTGATAGCAATACGAGAAGCAAAAGATCTCAAAATCTTGTCACTTTTAAGAGTTAATCAGTTCTCTTCTCACACATGAAATGGTGTTGAATAATGCTCAAGAAGAAAGTGCACAAAAAATGAGAACATTGCCTTTAATGCAATAAAGGAGGATAAAAGGGAAAATAAAGAATAATCTTATGGAAGTGAAGAAGAAGAATCGAACGCACTTATCACCAAGAAGCTAAGGAAACTTATTCGAAGGAAACTTATTCGAAGGAAAACTCCTATTCTCAAAGGTAAATTCTTTTCAATGACTTCAACATAACATGCTTTAAGTATGGTGAAAAAGGGCACTTTAAGTTAGATTTTCCATACCTCTGTGAAAGCGAAAAGGAAGAAAAGAAAGAAAGAAAAGATAAGAGGAGTTTCAAGAAGAAAGCTCTCAAAGCGGGATGGGATGAGTCTAGTGGATCCAAAGAAGAGATAGCAAATATGTGTTTCATGGCCCAATATGAGGTAAGTACTGTTAAATTAAATGATGAAGTTGAAGTCGAATATACATATGAGATGTTGCTTGAATTTTTACGAGATTTGGCTAAGAAAAAGAAAGCACTTCATGATAAAAGCTTAGAGTTGATGAAAATAATAGGTGAGTACAAATTAGAACCTAATAATCTAAGAAAAGATCTAGATTCAGTGTCTAAGGATAATGACGAATTATTAAATGAAAACTTGACATTGAAGAAAGAACTAGAATCACTTAAAGAAATTGTATCCAAGTTCACCAAGGGTAAAAAAATTGAAATTATGTTAAGTTTGCAAAAGACAAGGAATGACAAACGTGGATTGGGATTTAGTAACGAAGCATCACCTAGTAAAACTACGTTTATAAAGGGTAAGAGTTTAGAAGATGAATGTCCTAAGATTACATAAAATGCATCATCTCATCAACACATGCACCATGCATTCATGTACACTTCTAAACCTAAAAAATCTTTTCCATATTGACCAAGTAATACTCAACCTAAGCGAAGATTTCAAACATTCTATTATGATTATAGACCAAGGAATGCATATAGAAACTTCACTCCCTTATTTTGCACTTATTGTGAAAGGTATGGACATGTTAGCTACTTTTGTTATGATCAATTTAATTTAAATGTAGACTCATTTGGCCAAAAAAGGAACACTAACATTCAAGGACCCAAAATGATATGGGTACTTAAAGCTTATTGAATTTTATTTTGAAGGTACCACAAGGAACGAAATAGAATGATGATCATTGTTGAACCAAGGAGAAATAGCAAAGATATGACATCAATTTTTAAAACGGCAGCCATTACTTAAAGACATATATTGGAGTGTGTGTGATAAAACATTGGTAGACCGTTCGGTCGATTGAACCTTAATTCAGTCAATCGAATGTCAGTTGGTTGACCAAACCCTTAGTTTCAGTTAATCGACTGGGGGTGAATCGACCAAATATGTCTTCAATCAATCGACTATCAGTTGACCGAATGAACACTTCGGTCAACTGATGGTTGGTTGACCGAACCAGTTAGATCAGTTGACCGAACCTGAAAATTTTACGATATATAGTTATCTTCTTCCTTATTTTTCCCTGACCCCTTTTTTCTCTCGCTTTTCTCTCGTCGTTCCGCCATTGATGTCTTCTTTTGAAGCTTCTTTGACGGTCTCCTTCAATCTGTGAGCCTTAAAATCACTAGCTTTAAACTCCTCTAGGGTTCAGCAATCTCCTTGGACCACCTTGGAGCCTCGACAAAGCTATGAAATAGTTTCCCCTTTTTCAACACTGTCTTCTCCGATCTCCATCCCCAGCGAGCCTTCGATGACTCAAAGGACATATTTATATTCTTGGTAACTCCCTTAACAAAAATCTTATGGTCTCTAGCTTCAATTAAATTGAGAACTAGTACAATTTAAGGTTAGGGTTTTCGGGATTGAATTTTGAATTTTGGATTGAGAACTTAGCCCAAAATTTTCATGTTTTCTTGCATTGAGAAGCATAATTAGGCTTGTAGAATGTTTAATTTCACTTATGCATGATGAATTTTATATTTTTCCAAAATTTTCAAATTTTTGTGATTAATGTTAGTTCAATTTCTCTCTAGTTTATAAGTATTTTATAAAATTGACCTATTTAAACTTCAATTAGATGGTGTCTTAAGCTTTGTATGTAGCCAATTTTATTTGATTAAACTTAATTTTCAAATTCCCAATTTTTTGGTTTTCAATTTAGGGTTTAACCAAAATTTGGGTCAAATTTACCCTATTTCAATAAAATTAGAATGTTTAAAATCAAATCAAATGTTTTATTAAGGCCTTTGAACATTATGCCTCTTAAGAAGAAACAATACCTTTGGTTTTAAATTAAATTGGTTTGATCTAAAGTTTATTTCAAGGTTTTAAGACTAAGTAATTATTCTTTGAAGCATGCATGATTTTGAAGTAGTCTTCACCTCTTTGAAAAATCTTAAAGCTAAATCATTATCTTTTGTTTTGCCTTTTCTTGATTAAGAAATATAGATTTTCAGTGTACTCATTTTATTATATTAAGAAGTTTAAAGATGTTCATAGGACTGTGTGGAATTCTTAGTCGTCTTTGCTTTATTACAGGTTGTGTGATTAGATCCTTTAGTACGAATTTCTCTTGAGCTGTATCTTTTTCTAGAGGCCTCTTAGGTAATTTTTATTTACCAAAACCCTCAGTTCTACCATGGTTAGAAGTCGAGGTGGTAGTACCTTTAGAGGTAGGATAACCTCATCCAATGACTACTTAGACACACCTTTCCTTGAATTTCAAAGTTATGGAACTAGGAAACTTTCAGAAAACCGTTTCATCTTACCTACTCACTTAGACACCTACAAGAAAAATGGTTTAGTTTAGTACTTCCTTGATCAAGGGTGGGAGCCTATTCTTAACCTTACAGTTGAAACTTGTCCCAAAACTGTAAAACCGTTCTATTGAAACTTTAGGTAAGTAAAGGAGGATGATGAATATATCATCTACTCCAAAGTAGAAGACACTTCTATCCATCTATCTATAGACATAATCAACAACATCTTAGGTATACCCATTCCCCCTATATTCTCTCACTATGACTGTATGTCTAAATTTGACTCCTCCCACATTGTAGAAAACAAAGTCCAAACCATTTTTGACTTAGAAAGTGAGGAGGGAATCAATGAAAAACCAAAAGATGTTGGGAACCTGAGTGCAATACCAAAATTCCATCACCTATTCATCAAATACAACTTTTTATCTACTAGTGGTCATCATAATGACCTAGGCTATGATGATCTCTGGTTCTTGTCTACTCTTATGATTGGTGAGAGTATCCACGTAGGAGACTTCATCTTGCACAATATGATTCATTTTTTCCGTAGTAAGAAGAGAAGCCAACATATGTCCTATACCTTGATTCTTGGCCACATCTTCCAGCATCTTCACATTCCTTCTTTGGAAGATGACTTTGAGTAACTATCCTTTTTTTTATCAATACTTCTTAAAGTGCAGGGGCTTTCAGACTGTTGGTGGTCAAATAAATAGAACTCATTAGAGACAGCGGTCAGTGCCTCCTCTTGATTTTGACATTTCTGATTCGGCTTTGATGATTTATCCTACCTTTACACCCCTTGATAATGATGCTACTACTGTCCTAGTCTCTCCAATACCTGATACCACATCCTATGATGTTGAGGCTACACTTACTCTACCTCATCACAAGGTGGACCATGTGACAGATAGACTCAACAAGCATAGTACTTTACTTTGAGAGCACAGTGCTTCACTTCGAGAGCAAAACTCCTTATTGTAGTAGATTTTATCCAGATTACCGTCTCAGCCACCTTTAGAAACTTAGTGTTTTTATTTCTTCTGTTTTTATACTTATGCTTCGTTTGGCTAAATGACACTTTATCATCTATGATATTGACCTTTTTCATTTTATGTCTTTTTATCTTAGTTTATGCACTGCCTTCTTTTATTTGTTTTTGTTTTTATACCCTTTTGGTGATTCCAAAAAGGGGGAGAAGGATGTGATAAAAGGAAATTGAAGAATATGATAAAATGTGATAAAAGTAAATTGATATGTGTTTGAAATATGTTGTTTAATTAAGGGGGAGCTACTTGTTTTCACATAGAAAAAATATGAAAGATCCTATCATTAGGAAATGATTGGCCTACTCGAAAAATTGAAAAGTGGATTCATCTCTTATCGCAAATATTCACTTGTAGGAGACTGAATTACTTGGGACTCCTTTGCCCATCAAAAATCATGAAGCCATCCATTAATAGTAATATCAACTTTTTTCTAAAAACAGAGAATCGTGGTTATAGGCTAGTGAATGGTAGGGGTTTGGCTAACCGATATCAATTCCAAGTGTTGTCTTACAAGTTGTTGAAAATTCTTTTAGCTTTTTATACACTCTTAAATCACCTCGATATGATATTCTTGTTAAAGTTATGATCAAAATACCAAATAGTTTATGATGGTAACACAAAATGAAACTACAAGCTTCTTTTATCAAATTTTCCTATGGGTTCAATGTCGATGTCTTCTTATGAATTGTATATAATTTTCTTATCTTTCCATAAGCTCTTGAATAACCTTAATCTAATATTTCTATCAAAAGTTATGTTTAAAACACCCAACAGTGATTAGTGGCGAGAAAAAATTAAACTACCATGCTTTTACATCATGTTATAGATCATAGGCTTGATGATAGGGATTGTTACTGTGGAGAAACCGTAAAATTAGGAGATTATTATGTTGTTTGTATTTTCTGTTTACTTAAGGTCTAAAGATTGTGGTTGAACTAAGTTTCGAATT
>JAOXYD010115080.1:0-11358 GCA_028565735.1 Pinacopodium congolense
CTTAGCATTTCAAGATTTATGATGGTGTTAGTGGGATTAAAGAGCATATTGATAACATTGTGGCTTGTTATCATAAGATTAAGGCAATTAGTATGACGCTTGATGTAGAATTTTTTTTATGATCTATTATGGGGTCTATTTCGTCTTAGTTTGACTCCATTAGGTCAAGTTACAATGCTCAAAAAGAGCAATGGACCACAGATGAGATGACTACTGTTCTTGTAAAGGAGGAGGATGACATGAAAAAAGGAAGGGTAAGAAGGGTGGCAATGGTTACAAACCAGAATTATAATGGCCAAAAAAGGAAGCTTCTGTCAAAGAATACCAATACTAATAGGCCTTTTAAGATACAAAATATGACCAATAAAAGGGACGAGTAAGGAGAAATCTTAGCTTCAAATGTTTCCAAGATTAAGGGTTTAAAAGGAAAATGCAATTACTATCAGAAGTTTGGAAACAAGAAGGAAGATTACAGGAAGTTTAAGGCTAAATTGGAAATCAAAGGTAATTTTTGGTAGTGTTTTTCTTAGAATGCAATATCATTGATGTACCTTCTAATACTTGATTGTTATACATTGGTGCTACATTCTTTACAGAAGATGAAAAAAAAAAGGAAATCAAGTAGTATGGAACTGTATGTATACATGGGAGATGGTATAAGAACTAAAGTTGATTTTTTTTTTATTAATAAAGTTACAACTAACTACATGACATTGTTTCTAGAGTTATATGAAGTTTCTTACATGCATTCAATTAAGAGGAATTTAGTTTCATTATTTGTTTTAGATAGAAATGGTTATAGTTTTTGTTTTGGATTTAGAAAAGCGACTTTATATCGTGACTATTTTCATTGGAAATGGAATTTTATGTGGTAATCTTTACAAGCTTAATTTGGTATATGTTTCTCTTCTTATTAGTTCTTCTATTATTAATACTATTGCTACAATAAAAAGGTCGAGGTTGAATGAAAAATCTTCTACTCTATGGCATAAGAAATTAGGCTACTTTTTTAGGCAAAGAATGGAATGATTGATAAAGGATGGGATTTTACAGGACTTTGATTTATCAAATTTTAGTACTTATGTTGGCTACATAAAAGAAAGTTAGCCATCAAGGTTAAAAAAACAGAAGTTGATAGGTGCAAAGAATTACTTGGGTTAATTCATACTAATATTTGTGGGCCTTTTACACCTTCATGTATAAGTGGTTACAAATATTTTATCACCTTCATTGATGATTTTTCCTATTATGGTTTTATTGAACTCATCTGTGAGAAGTCTGATTCTTTGGTAGCCTTTAAAGTAATCAAAGGAAAAGTGGAAATTCAACGAGGGGAAAAGATAAAAGTAGTTTATTTTGATAGAGGTAGTGAATATTAAGGTAGATTTGATGAGATAGGAAGCAATCCTAGACCTTTTTCAAGATACCTTCAAGATTATGGTATTGATGCTCAATATACAATACTTGGAGCACCTCAGCAAAATGGAGTTTTAGGAAGGAGAAATCACATACTTCTTAACATGGTACAATGTATGTTAGTAAACTCTTACTTACCAGAGTACTTCTAGGGTGATGCTTTGAAAATAGTAGCATTTGAATTAAGTGCCTAGTAAATCTATTCTTAAGACTCCATATGAGTTGTGATTAGAGAAGAAACCAACTTTTCATCATTTTCATGTTTGGTGTTGTAAAGCAAAAGTGAGACCCTAAAATCCAATCTAAGAAACTTGATCCTAAGACTATTAGTGGCTACCTTATTAGTTATTATGTGGGATCAAGGGTTCTAGATTCTATTTTCCATCTCATACCACCAAGGTCATTGAATCAGATCATGCTATTTATTTTGAGGATGATATTGGAATAAACCAAGGGCCTAGAGAAATTGTGCTCAGAGAACACCAAATCATTATTCCTGTGCCTATTTCTTCTACATTAAAGATTGGCCCTATGGTTAATTAGCATCCAATAGCCATTCAAGATGAATCTATGGATCATACAGTAAAAGAGGCTCTAGTTAAAGCCACAGAAAATGTGTCTTTATGGAGATCAGAAAGGGTTCATCAACCTATAATATCAAATGATTATGTAGAATACTTACAAGAATATGAGTTTGATATAGGTGACATTTCAGATCCAACTACCTATAATGAATCCATCTATAGTCCCTAATCTAAATTTTGGATGTATGTTGTGAATGATGAGATGAATTCTATATCACTAAACAAAGTGTGGAGTTTGGTGGAATTTCTAAAGGGTTATAAGCCTATTGGATCCAAATGGGTATTTAAAACCAAGCATGATGCCAATGGTTAAGTTAAGAGATATAAAGTGAGGGTAGTAGCTAATGGCTATAGCCAAAGATAAGGTATTGACTATGTATAGACCTTCTCTCCTATTTCCATTAAAGATTCTTTACAAATTATTATGGCTATTGTGGCTCATTTTGATCTTGAACTTCATCAAATAGATGTGAAAACAACTTCCTTAAATGGAGAATTAAGAGAAGATGTTTACATGTCTCAATGGTAGCTCATTGCAAACTACCAAATAATAAATTATTATCTACCTAACTATGTAGTAGGGTGAGCTAGGGTCGAACCATAAGGAGCTAGGATGAAAATGCTATTTTGAATGTTATATGAAAAAATAACAATAAAAACCCTTGATATAATGATAACCAAATAAACTAAAATGTAATGGATGCATTTAAAGAGGTAAACATGATGCAAAAGATAATAAGCTCATAACAATGTAAAAACAATGGGTAGAAGGTATCATCGAGATTCTGGGACAATCATTAATCCTCGAATTTAGATAGATGGTGTTCTAGCTAAGATGTTAGCTTATGGATTTGAACAAGCTCTCAAATCCTCTATTCCTCTAAAATAAATAAATTTAACAAGCTTTAGACATACCCCTAAATTTAATATAACTTCGAATAAGTTCTCTACGTTTAATTGAGAAGAAGCATTATGCAATAAGGAACGATTAACTTAAGTCACTAACTCGCAAATTCAGAAAGTATAACTGAAAATATTGGAACCTTAGACTAATTAGTTAAGTTTTCTTACAAATCCAACAACTCTACTGCTACTTTAGAAAATTACTATTGACTATTATATATCAAAGCTCAATCTTAGCATTAAGATTAGGGAATTTACCAAAAGGGCAATCAAGTCTAGAAATAACTCCTAATTCTTGGCATTAAACCAAAGTTCCGACATAACCTAAGCTTTAAAGCACTAAATTCAATAAAACTCGATCGCATTCTCACAATTAATTGCCTGTTATCACTTTTATACCTTCTAACCCCTAAACACCTAGCCACACATACTAATTATAACAAAATCAATAATTAAATTCAAAATTCACATGCTTGAAAATATGAAATAAGTAATGGAAATGGAGATTCACATTAATTCTAACAAAAAAATCAAAATTTTTATACTACTAATCAATTAAATGCAACTAAATTCATGAAAGCCAAACTAGTTGCATTAGAAAATGAAATTATAGTACATAAAATTAGAACAAAAAATAAAGGTAAATAATTTATAACTTAAAGAGAAGCATAACCCCCGACAATAAAAGCAAAAACCAACCTATAGCACTAAAAACAAAAGGGAAGCAATGAGATATTTCATCATTCAACTAGTAATTAATGAAATAGAGCTTAGACAGCTAGAAATCAACTTAAATAACTAAAATAAAGGGTAAAAAGTAAGAAGGAAATCATCCATTGATATATATTTAGGAACCCATACATTATCCATTCAAACTTAAAATCCATTAATCATTCAATTTATATTTATTGAAAGATATAAAAAAGAAAATACAACTCCCATATCATTAAACAACTATAAATAAAGCTAAATACTACCTACAACATTTAACTAAACTATTATAAATCCAAACATAATGAAAACTCAACCTATAGACTGAAAAACATTAAGAAATTTCAAGAAGCAAGAAAAAAGAAGGTGAAAAACTTAGGAAAAAAATATGGTTTCCTTCTCTTCCTAATTTTAGCACCTTATAAGGTCTTAATACCCTTTGTAGTTAGGGTAAGGCTAAGCTTTTTGAAAAGACTCTTCTGTTTTGTTTTGTTTTTCATGAACAGTGTACTAAATGGTGCCATTTAGGATTAAACGACTATTGCATCAGCTGTTGTTTAGGTCTGCTATAGCTTCTACTTTGCTCCTTTTTCACTTTTATTTCTTCCAAAACTTGATGATTTGATCTATAATTTGTGTCAACAAATTACAATGCACATAATAACACAGATTTAACACTTTTAAGCCAAAAATAGGGATGAATTTAAATTCAAATGACATATAAAAACATATAAAAATCCATCCATCATTTAGCCTCTTGTTTTTTAGGTTATTGGGAAAGAAAAAATTGTTTGTAAGCTCCAAAAGTCAATCAATATGTTGAAACAAGCTTTGAGGTAATGGTATATCAAGTTTGATGAGAATGTCAATGGTAACAGTTTCAAAGAAAATATTATTGATCAATTTATATATATGAAGATAAGTAGGAGTAAGTACATATTTCTGATTTTGTATGTTGATGACATCTTATTTTATACTACTGAAACTGACATGTTGATTGAGACAAATTCAATTATTGTTTGATTATTTTGACATGAAAGACCTTGGGCAGGAATTATGTGTTTTGGGTATACAAATTCTTAATGATAGAATAAATAGTGTTCTTAGATTGTCTCAAAGCACTTACGTTGATCGTATTTTGAAGAGGTTTAATATCTAATATTTTTCTTCTATAAAGGCTCAATTATGAAGGGAGATAAGTTCTCCAAGGCTCAATATCCTCTAAATGATATTGAGAGAGATCAAACAAAACCAGTCCCTTATACTTAAGTCATTGGCAGCCTAATGGATGCTCAAGTATGTACATGTTCTGATATTGCCTTTATTGTAGGTGTGCTTAGTAGACAAGTGATCCTGGACAAAGTTACTAGAAAGCAGTTAAAAAGGTCTTAAGGTATCTTGAGGGTACCAAGGATCTTGTATTGACATATCAAAAAACCAATACTCTTAACATATTTGGTTTTAGTGATTTTGATTATGCAGGCTACATGGATGATAAGAAATTAACTTATGGATACATATTTATATTGGTAGGAGGAGCTGTTTTGTGAAAAAGTGTCAAATAAAAACTTACAACTTCTTTAAGCATAGAGGCAGATCACGTGGCATGTTATAACACTACTTGTCATGTAATATGATTATGAAACTTTATGTCCGCATTAGGATTTGTGGACTCCATATCAAGGTTTTTAAAATTATATTGTCATAATTCTACAGATATATGTTTCTCTCAAAATACTATAAGCATCTCTTATTCTAAATATATCGACATTAAGTTCTATTTTGTCAAAAAGAAAGTTGTAGAGTCTCTAATTACTATTGAGTACATGCCTGCTAGCAACATGATGAAGATTCACTAACTAAAGGCTTACCTATTTGTATTTTTTAGGAACATGTCTCTAATATGAGACTATTAAGAGCCTAATTTTCTTTGTTTCCATGGGAGTTTTCTTTATTTTATGCACGTTTTGTGAGGATTGTTTGAATTTTATATGTTACGTACACATTATGGATATTTTCACACTTTTTATGACATTGTAATGTACATTTTTTATGAGGGAAAAATGTATAATATTCATTTATGGTGAATCCATACTAATGTTATTTTCATGTTTTTAGACCGGTAGTGCTTATTTATGTATGACTCATAAATCTTATCAGTGTGTTGATTTTGTATAATCAGTTTGTCATGATTATGATGTCCAAGTGGGAGACTGTTGAATTAATTATTATAGACTAGCGTAATCTTATGATAATTTTTATCTTTATTACGTGTATATATCATTTGGGCCATTTATGAGATGAACATTTTATTACTAACCTTGCTATAGGCCTGTGGATCCAGTCATGTAAACCTACTTGTTGGGCTTATGGTCCACTACAATGTATTTACTTTAACTTAGCCGACGTATTCTTGGATGGTCATTTTAGATTATTGTTGATTCAAGATAGCATAAGTGGTTTTTGATAATTTTTAGTGAATTATATTCAATGAACCCTAGGTTTTGTATTTTCTATTATGGTTTGATATATGCAAAGCATCATATCTTCTACTCAACTTTCAACACCTTTAATAGGTAATTTTTCTAACCATATTATTTGTACATGTTTCAAAACTATGGAATCTAGTTATTATCTTTATTAAAATTTCCATCAACTTGTTCTCAGGTGCTTAGATATTTAATTTTAAATAGAAAGCCTCTCTTTAGAGGTGTAACTTAAAATTTTATTTTCTTTGCTAATGTTTAGTTTGAAAAAAGATATGAAGATTGAATTGATTCTGAAAACTATCTTAGGAAAGAAGTTATCAAATTAATAATGGAAAAGAATCACTTAAAAAGAGTGGGATGCATTTTAGTTAATGAGGAACAAAGATGCTATATGAACTCTCTAGTAAAAGAAATAATTAAAATTTAAACCATTTAAATCGATTTTTCTTAACTTTGGAGTCCTTAAACCACAATTTAAACTAAAATTGATGAAATGGCAATATAATTGAAATTTAAACAATTTTATAAAAATTAAAATGTGTATAAATTAAAAGAGTAGAAAGGAAGAATGCAAAATCAATTTTATAGTAGTTTGATACCTAACTCTGCACTTACATATACTTCCTAACATTTCATTAGGAATTTTATTGCTTTTATGTTCTTTGATGTTCGTAGAGTTCTCTACGTTTATATTGATTTCAACTTGTTCCTTTTAGATCGCATTATGATTGTTTTAACTGTTTCATTGTACTTTTTAACTCAGTGGTGATCTTTTACTAATTAACTTATTTTATTTATCTTTAAAGTTTTTTTACAATCTTCTTTTAGAGTACAGAGTAACTCAAATCAATCTTACTTTGATGGTGAAAATTAACTATTTCTCAGACTCAAAAATTAAAATTTTTAATCTAAATAACTAAGTCTTAAAAATAAAATTCTCAATCTCCACTCAAGCGTACATGAAGCCAAACATCTTTTTGATCAAAACATAGCTCAAGGGACTAAAAAATGTAATTAAAAAACTCAACCCTTTTTCTCAAACTCATTCAATCATAAATCAGCAAAAACTCAATTAATACTCTTTTAATCATAAACAATTCATAAAGATTATTTCTAACTTTTATAACATCTATTTATAATCTTCCCACTCAAATATTTTTCAAAAACACAAAAAAAAAACCATTACAAATGCTGAAAAAGTGGATAGGCTCATGAAATTAGTTGTTATAATGAGTGTTGATACCATAATAGCAACACTGTGCACTGTTGTTTATCTTTGGCAAAACTAGAACTATAATGACATATTTTAGCAATGCTGTTATTCTTCTATTGAACCATCGTTATAGACCAAAATATTACTACAACATGAGGTTATAATGGCATAGTTAATCCGATGTTGTAGAGTGTTGTTAAGGTACTAAAAAAATACTTCAAAATATTACTAAAATATTTCCAAACACTTTAAACTATCAAAAACTTGACTCGCACAAGGTAAACATTTCCTAAAGATGATTTGGACACCAAGAACTTTAAATTTAGTTAAACATCAAATTATTTCTTGATTTTTGACAAATTATGCTCATTTTGAAAACTTTTACTTTAAACTTAATTCTAACCCATTCGTAAACATATCAAAACTTTCAAACTCTTTTAAAAATTTTCAAATCTTTTTCAAACATTTCAATTCTATTGTTTAAATTTTAAAACCAATTTACACAAGTTCTATTTCACTCTTAAAATGATTTTAGACACAAAGCATTTATTAAATTCAAACACAAAATATTCTTTAGTTACAAACCATTATAAAAATCAATTATGTATCATTACTCCCTACTCCTTTGTTTTATGCATGTTTTAATTGTTAATAAATTATTTAAATTTGATTTATATTGACATTTCATCATAATAAGATTGAATTATGGTTTAGGGACTTCATATTTAAGTCATATCTATTTATGTGGTTTAGGCTTGAGTTTAGAAAATTCTATAAAGCACATAATTCACCTCCTTCTTTAATGCCATCTAGAGCTAACAAGTGGTATTAAAATGCGTCTTAATTAGTGAGAAAATATTTAATATGGCACATTTTAATGTTTGTTTTAATTAAGAGGGGTTAAATGTGTGTAGACCACCCTTGTCTAATGGAAATGATTTTCTTAGAGTGGAAAATTAAAATGAGGTTTTTCCTATGGAGTGAAAGTTTATATTTGTAAGAAATTGTTTTTAATAGTTCTATTATTCCCCCCAAACTAGTAAATGGTTAACAAGTTCCTATATTAGAAAATGAAATGGACAAATGCATTAGATATATGTATATTTGATGGGAGATCTATATGCATTTCAACTAATGAAATTTGGTGTAAAAGTGCAGAATAAGTAAATGAAAGAAGAGGTGCCAAATGTCCGCTTGTTTCTTCTTTAGGATATTAATTAACCTAGATTATAGGGATTCTTGTATGGGTTATTCTTTCAATTACCCTCATAGTCTGCTTGTTTTGTTTGAATTCTAATTTTAGATGATTGACACTCATGATTAGGATGACGTCCTCCTAAACAATCACATGCCATAACTTAGGTTGAGGCAGACGCCACTATCTTTTTCTTCAACTTCCTTGTCAAAGCCTCCACTTTATCCTCTAGTAAAGCTATGACATCTACATTGTGTGCTCCTATGTTAGGTTTAGATCACTCTATTACACTTTCCCCAGTGGCCTATATTCATGGATATGTTCTTAATAAGCTCCTATAATTTCTAGGGAGTCTTAAAACTCGTGGTGCATCTATCAATTGTTTCGTGGCCAAGTTAAAACCTCCATAAAAGGTCTACATCAGTATACCCAAGTTCAATCCATGATGTGGGCACTTCACTAACATGTCTTTCTAACACTCTTAAGCTTCATAGAGATTCTCCTACTCCCCCTATTAAAAAGAAACAATCTTGTTACATAATTTAGCTAAATAAGAGATATGGAAGTACTTTAAAGAATTTTTCATCTAATTAGTTTCATAAAGTAATGTAACTAGGCATATTTAACTTTAGCCATGAGTTAGCTATGCTCCTCAACATTAAAGGGAATATCCTAATTCCAACAGCCTCTTTAAACACACCATTAAGCTTAAAAGTGTTACAAATCTCTAGAAAATTTGTAACTTGGGCATTAAGATCTTTATTTGGAAGTCCATTAAACTACATATAATCATGCAGCATCTAAATCATCTGTGACTTAACCTTAAAACTAAATAGTTTTGACTCTTAGCCTATAGATGTTAGATAGAGTGCCTTGGAGAGAGGATTTTAAAAGATCTCCCACTAATGGTTCTCTAAATTCCAATTCTCAGTCTATGATGTCTATTTATTGCTTTAAAACCTCAAACTTGGTACTGCTTTCCAACTTATTCTCTTTTAAACCTTTTCTTAATGTTCTTTCTACTTTAGGATCTAGTTTAAATGGCTCTGTAAGATGACTACTAGTCATACAAGAAGGTACCTAGCTTGAAAATTAAAAGAATAAAAAAAAGATCAAGAAATGAAAATTTCTTAAACTAAATTAAAATTTTAGAAAATTAAATATTGAAAAAAGAAACTTAAAACAAAAAAATGAAAAGAGAGTAACTAAGGCAAGTCCAATAAATAATAAAAAGTATTTAATAATGATGCAGTCCTTAGTAACAATGTTAAAAAATTGATGGTGTGTAGATGTACTTAAGTTTTAAAAGAAAAGTAACCAAGAATCGTACTAAACAATACCATTACACATAACTAGGTGTCAAGTTCATAAGGATGGCTATTATTAGTGATTTCCTATCTAAATTGTCTAGCCTGTCAAATGGTAAAATGACTTATTAGTTTATTAAAGAAATTGAATAAAATAATAAAAAGAAATTTCCTAAAAAAACTTAAAAGAATTAACCATAATTATAAAGTTAGGATATAAGTAATTAATTCCTCTAGGATGCATTCATACTCGTTATTAATCTTGATTCAACTTGTTTTTCCAAATTTATTAGGCCATAGGTTTCCTAAGGTAATTCAAACTCTCTCTCAAGTTATACAATTATATTTAATTTTATAAATCAAGCAAAAGTTCTCTCTATCCCAATCTATCAGTTGAATACATTAATTCATTTTATGAAATCTATTATTTTTGCTAAGTTCACACTTATCCCGAACATCTTATGTAAACCTATCTATATGTCACTATGGAAGATGCATTGTCTATGAAGTGATTAAAAGCATATAGTTGATTTCTCAATCCAAACATACACAATCAAAGCATTGAAATGTTTACATTTGCATAACGTTCAGTACAAAATGTCATGAATATCCAAAAACAAATTTAACATAAAATATGGAAATATAATGTTCAATTGCAACAATAATTAATAAGAGAAAAGGAATAGAAAAGCTCATGATAAATGCCTTAAATCACTAACTCTTGATGATCCTTATATGAAATTCTATCTTTGATATTCAATTTGGTGTGTTTGAATCCTTTTTTCCTTATTATTATGTGAAGACCTTTGGAGATGGTTTATAAGTTGTTCCTTCTCCCGTAACGGCCACTTTGAGAGGTCTAAAGGCAAGAGGATGTGCCAAAAATACCCAAGGAAACCTTTGCATGCCTTCGTTAACTTTTGGGAGGCCTACGCCCCATAGAAACTGTCTACTTGAGAATGTCCCTTGACCCATAGGTCCTGACACAAGGTAGGTTTAAAACCTCAAACTAGATGTTTATTACTATTGTGCAACATTATAATGCATTAAAATCATTTTTTATTAAGAAAACGCTGTTGGAGCAAAAAATTTGGACATTAATGATGGTTAAGATCATAGTGTCATTATAATATTGCCATTAATGTCCAACTTTAACATGAGTAGCATAACAACATCGTTGATCTCTTGATGAACCATAACTATGCATATGGAAAAACACATCAAAATCGAATAAAACATTTCTAAACCAATCCAAAGTTATTCTAACACTATAAAATATTTTCTTAACATATAAACACAATGAAAAACATTCCCCAAACATCTTAACTCATCAAGAGGGTTATTAAAAATACTCCTCATATAAATTCCTTTTGATTATGCATCCTACATGCATATGCCAAGCTATGTGCGCAATTATGCTGAATGAGCCTCATCAACTATTAGAATGAACAAAGTAAGACTTATAACAAAAATTACAAGTAGAAACCTATAACAATTCTATCTTGATCTTCCAAACACTTGAATCTTCATCGTTTCATCT
>JAOXYD010115101.1:0-11357 GCA_028565735.1 Pinacopodium congolense
TTTTGTATATCCCAATTTGAACATTTACCTCATACAGTAGATTGATTTATGTAATAATTTGCCTCTGAATATTTATCCTGGATAATGGATTGGTTTCTACCCTAACCTAACATCGCATATTAATCCAGATCAATACTTACAAGAAATTCATATCATGAAATCACAAAATACCGTCTCAACTCCAATCATGTCCTAATCGCACACATGACAGTTGATAATGACACCAGAAATGCATATACATTCTCTTATGTAGTAACGATGCCTTCATGACACTCATGTTACTTGTACGTTACATACATTAATTCCCTTTCTTATGAGAATAGATTTGCCATCTAATTTTGTGATTGAAAATAGCTCAAGTTGTGGGATGCAAAGTAAAGAAACTACCATTTAAATATTTAAGATTGTAATTATATGCAAGATTATTGCAACACATTGCTTGGCACTTGATAGTTATGAAGATCTGAAGGAGATTAGTGAATTAGAAGGGGAAGTTGCTATCAATGACAGGAAGATTGGTGCTTATTAAATCAGTTGTGTGTAGTATTTCCATTTATTTCATGTCTGTGTATGTGATGTTTAAAAATGTTCTACAACTATTACAAAAGTTTATTAGGAAATTTTTATAAAGTGGCAAGATAGATGAGAGAGTTGTTTTTTTAAAACTGGTATGGGGGGAAATTTTTTTGCCTTATAATCAAGGGGGTTTGAGTTTAGTGCCATTATATGTTTTAAATTAATCTTTATTTTAAAAATAGGTATGGAATATTATGAGTGGTAACCATAAAATATTGTGGGAAAAATTATGGGTTCGAATGATTTATTACATAATTGTTATGAATTTGATTATCAGGGTTTTGTTAAATTATCTCATGTATGGAGAAAAATCTAAAAACTATATTATAATGATGATGGGGTATCAAATATCTTTATTAATAATTGCACTTTTAGTGCCAAAGATGGGAGTTTGATTAGATTTCGGTTAGATAAATGGCCACCATAAGGTACATTAAGACATTTATTTTCAAGACTATTTACATTAACAAATATGAGGAATAAAACAATTGAATCAATGTACTTAAACCATCATGATTATATGGGACATACATATTGGCAATTCAAATGAAGATGGAGAATAAGGTAAAATGAATAGTAATAAATAGTACAAATGATGCAAATTGTTCAAGATTTTGTGCCAATGATAAATAAAACTGATAGATGATTTTAGGAGCCACCAAGATCAGTTTACACAGTGGAGTCTTGGGTGAATATTAAGTATGGACAAAATGGGATATATTGGTCTAAAAGGACATAGTCTACAGTTTCTACCCCTAAAATAAAGTTATTTATGTAGTTTGCTTTCTAGGGTACTGATAGGAATGAGTTTTATCATATTTTTGTATGCAAATTCACTTAATTCCATTCCTATTATTGGTTAAAAATGCTTAATTTGTTTTATAGGATGCTTATTCAACAAGTTACCCCCTTTTAGGTGAATTATGGATTAAGAAATGAGAGGATAGAAAAAAAAAAAAAGCTTTCCTTGGAGTCAGCAACAAAACACCTTATAAAAGAAGAGTGGAGATTTCCATTAGAGGGGGGAGCATTTTTTATTAGAGTCTTTTCTTGACAAAACGACAAAACAAATGTTTAATAAGGAAAAAAAAAGCTTTCTTGGATGGGATGACACGTGTCTTGCTCTTTCAAGACAAAACAAAAGAAATGTTTTAGCAAAGAGGGGGCATTATAAAACAAAGAAAGCTTGATGAGGAGGAGCTCTTTTTGGATGGACACATGTCTTACTATTTTAAGACATAAAAAGAAAAGCTTTTAAAAGCTTTACAAGAATAAGCAAAAAATGTTTTTAAAAGGAGGTTTTAAAATGGGAAGGCATATAGCCCTATGGGAGTAAGGACAAAAACTTTTAAAGCTTTCCATATATAAGATGCTAGCAAATTTTTTTAAAAGGGAGAAGCTTGGAGCTTGCTTTCCTTGGAGATGGTAGCAACAATTTTCTAGCTTTGAGTTTGTTATTTTCTTGTGTTTATTTATTTTTCAACCCTTTATTTTATTTATTTTATTATTTTATTAGTTTTTTTTACTATTTTTAATTGTTTTAATTATTTTTTCTAATTTAATGAGATTTTGGCTTAATAATTGGGAGAATTTACTAGGAATTGAATGGGCTTTGTGATTTAGGTTATGATTGAATTGGGATTCCACATAAATGTCATGAATTAGGAATTAATGCTTAGGATTAGCTACCCTAGGTATGATTCTTAGTTTAATTGGTAGGAATGAGCCATGTGATACGTAACTGTCCTTGGCGATTTCCACAAGTGGCAATAAGCTAGTCAAATTTGTTAGGATACTTAACCAACTAGTTTAGGATTCCAATTCTCTAAGCTACACAATCTAAGCTTGTGAGATTATGGCTTAAGTCAATTGTTCCCTAGTGTATTAAAGTTTTCGCGTCGTTAAATCTAGAGAGCTTATTCTATGTTGCCTCGTGGTTAAGGGTAGGTTTTCTATTGTATAAAACTTATCTAAAAGTTGAAGGAACTGAGGGTTTAAGAGTTTGTTTAAACCTATAGGCTAGCATTTTAGACCAATCACAAATTATTTATCTTGAGGACCAACTATAAATCCAAAATCCCAGATTTATCTTTTACCCATATTTCTTTAATTGTCATTTGTTTATTTCGATTATGTGTTTTTAATTATTCATTATGTGTTTGTTATTTCTCGTTGCTCTTTATTTTAATGACATTCAATTTCAGTGGTTTGTTTTTTATTTCTTTTCTTTTTGTGCAATATTAGAAATAGCTTGAGCATACTCTAGCTCCTTACGGGATCAACCTTGACTTACCCTAGCTACTTGGTTAAGTTATTTAGGTAAATTTATAATTTAGGAGTTCAAAACGACTCACCACTTAGTGTTTTAATCTATATAGTAGTTTAATTTAGTTATCACATTCATTTAGTTTGTCTAGATAATCAAACACTAATTGACTTAGTCGTTAGAGTAGATACTCATGGGAATAATGTCTAGACTCATTAAGAATTCAATACATTAATTGTTATATGTATACTTTCTTAGAGTTGGTCATATATTGAAATTGTGATTAAAATTAGAGTATAGGAAGACCACAAACAATCAACATCTTCATAAACAACTTCCAATCTACACTAAATCTCATTAGCTGATTAACACATTGAAACTTTATCAAAACAAAATATTCAAAGCATTGCTAATCAAAGAGAAAACTTCCTTATCATTATGATCCCATTTTTTTCTAATTTAGGAAAATTTTGCTCATTTATTACATTAGTTGGATTAAGAGGACCATTTGACACAATTTTCCATAAATATAAACTTTCAGTCATTACACAAAGAAAATTCATTCTAATTTTCCAATATGAAAAACAATTTCCATTAGGAGGGTTTCTCATAATTTCCCCCTCTTGACTAGATGAAAATGTCAATGCATTTAAGTATGCCATATTTTATCTTTACTCACTAATTTTGCTATAAATTTAAACCTTAAATGAGCATTGATCTAATATAAAATGTTTGGCCTAAATGGAATCTAAGAGGGAGAGGGTGAATTAGGTGTTAAAAATTTCTAATCTTTAAACCTAAACTGGTTTTTTAACATATGTAATCCCTAACAACGATTCAACCTAGTATGATGACGATGATGCTAATATAATTCAATAATTTGAAATTTAACTAATTTAATAATAATAAGAAGAATAGATATGCAACCAATTTTTGTAGTAGTTTGACTAACTAAATATTTGCTTATATCCACTCTTCAAGATCCCAATTAAAAATTTCAATATAAGAACAATTTGCATTAGGGAAAAAAGGAATCCTTGCAACTTATTATTTATAAAGGTGAAATGGGACCCATAATAATGTTCTTTTAAAGATGAAGAGGATCCCATAACAATCTTCTTTCAATAAGCGAAGAATAACCCTTTACCAATTTCAATATCTAACAAACTCAATCCTAGTAATCAAACCCCAATCTCAACTCAAGACAAGTTTAAAAATAAAAAGAGAAGCACTATATCTTGCTTAATCAAAATAATGCTTAAGGGCTCAATCAGTCAATGAATATAAGTATAAAATTTCATACATTCTTTCAATCTCATCCAACTTAAAAACTCATTCAAATCTAACCAAAACTCTTTCAACTAACTAAAATTCATAAATATCGTTCCACAAAATTTAGAAAATTTATTTAAAAGCTTAGGGCACTCAAATACATATTACAAATACTTTCTAATTGTTACACCCACACAAAAAGATGTTAGACATAAAAAAACTAGTCATTATCATGTTTGTCAAACACCACAGTAATGCCATTACAGGATGTCATTTTGCTTCTTCTAAATAAACTTGAAAAATAGCAGTGTCATTTATCATGCCATTTTAAGGCATACTAAGTTTCTAAAAACACCTAAAATTTACTTCTTTCACTTAGGAACTAATTAATGTCTTCACAAAACACTTTGAAACACCCAAAACCTAACTCAAACAAGTTTAAAAAGTTCCTCAAAAAGATTTTTGAATTTAAGACTCTTCATTTAAAATCAAAAACTTCAAATATCTTGATCAATAAAAAAATTTAATTCATTTCCTTCCTAATTCAATTCCAAACAATTTTCATACCTTTCAAAACATCTTCTTTCACTTGAAAACCAATTTACAAATTTCAAAACTTTTACAATGTATTTTTAAAGGCTAAGACCTTCCATTTGAACTCAAAAACAAATAGGCCTTGGTTTATGAAATTTTGAGTTCTTGTTTAAACTTTTCAAAATTTCTAAACTTTTTAAAGTTTCTAAACTTCTCAAGATCGTTCTTTTTATAAAACTTGACTCCAAAAATTTTCAAAAGTTCCTTAAAGTGAGATTATATGACAATGCATAATTCCTAAATGAAAATGATTATAAAAACATTGTATTTGAAAAAAAAAATCCTAAACGCAACCATTAAGCCTTTAAAGCAATAAGAAGATCAAGATAGTATTTATAAGCAAAAAAATAACATCATCTTGAACTTCGTCTTTCATTTCAATATATCTTTTTTTAAGATGTATTCAAGCATATCTTTCATTTTTAATACATCATAAAAAATTAAACCATTAGTAACATATATGTTTTGCTATTATCAAAACCATTAATTGGAAACTTCTTTGGTTCAACACTAGTTAACCAAGTTGTTAAGGTACAAATTTGAATTCAAGTATAGAAAAGGGCAAGAAAATGTAACAACTAATACCTGTCTAGGATTTTGTACATTGAACTTCATTAATTACTATTACCTTAAGTACAAATTAGCTTTTAGAAAAGATTAAGGATAGTTAGAGAGATGATCCTTCTGGCTAAGACGTGATAAAGAAGCTACCTAAGGAGGGATAGCATCCACCTCATATCCATGCAAAGGTGACATACTCAAATGGAAAGGCAAAGTGGTGATAGCTCCATCATTTAGCTACAATCCAAAAATATAGTTTTAATGCACAAAGGCAAACCCAGGTAACATTTTGGAGTTTTGAAACTTGAACAAAGCTATAATCCACTTTTTTATTAGAAAGGAATCCAAAAAATGTCAAAATTTGCATATAAAAATGTCAAGTTTTCCAAGCGGTCAATATAAAACATTACCTACTGTCAAACTATTACAACCACTACCCCTTTAGGAGAATATTAGAATGACATCAATATAGATTTCATTAAGGGACTACCTATCTCGATTTAGCAATCTATGATTATGGATGTGATTGAAAAATTTAGAAAGCATAGCCATTTCATTGCTCTAAAACATCTATATAATATAAAAGGAGTAACTAACGTTTTTCTAACAAAAACATTTAAGTTATATGGAATGTGATGCACTAAGGAAGATTCCAATCTTAGTTTTCATGATAAAAAAAGACTTGTTATTAATGATTTGATTTGTGATGAAATTTTTAAAGATGCATGTTGTTTACTAGTTTTAGCTACACTACAAGTATACATATCGTAACTTATAGTATAACTGATATTGATGCCACTAGGATTGATTCTAATGGCATAACAATTTGAATTGCACTTTAATTAAGGTAAAATAAAGGTATAGAAACTGAAAATTAAACTAAACTAATGAAACTTGAATTAATGAAATTGCAAAAGAGAGAAAGACACAGAAGATACTCAATAGTGGAGACTTAGGGGTTGGGCTATCCTTGTTTATCTTCCTGTTACCCTATTGATTTAATTGTGTTTGATCCTAGATATCTAATAGTTGATTACCCTCTCTCAAGATCTAACCAGTTAATCCTAATTGAACAACCTAAAAGTTGAATTGTAACCTCTCGTTTCACAACACTACTCCTAAACAATGTAATTGGATTTGAAGCAATCCTAAGGAAAATTAATAAATAATTATGACCTCTCTTCAATCACCTATTAATCAATTAATTGCAAGTATGTTAAGCTACCAACTCTCGTTGCATACACTTACTTAAATAAATTAAAACAATCTCTCGATTCGAAGTGATTATAAGCTTAACAATTAACAAAAACATCTATGCATTAAACCAATATAGCAAACGTTGGACAAAAAATTAAAGAATAGTCCCTAAAATAGATTTTGCAATCCATAATCGTGCTCAAACAAAAAGTATTCAGATTAAACATCAAAAGGAAAGTAAAAGAAAGAAGAACCAGTTAAGATGATGAAGCCTCCTTTTTAGGAAAATCTAGATAGCCCTTGTTGAATCTTGATTGTCCCCCTTCTTCTTGAGTTTCCACACGTTTTTCCTTTTCCAAAACCCTATATTTTTGTCTTGGATGTGTCCTAGGGTAATAAGTGTGGCTGCTAGGTTTTCTCACGTCCTCCTATGTCCAAAAATCATAAAAACATGTCTTACATACGTTTTTCCATGTCATCCCATCACAAAAAATTTTTCAAATTTGACCTCTGCTAGATATTGTTGTTATATCTTCGTCTACAGACCTTCAAATGTCATGTAATTAGATTTGTAGGCTCCTAACATGTTGTTCTAGCACCTTGAAAATTTTCATAGCAATTCAAGCTCTTTAAGGGAATCTAATGCATCACCGAAGTTATAGTATGAAATCTGATGGTGGTTTGGGTCTCATTTGTTACCCACACATCCAAACATCAAAGTGCATGAACCCATTCCTCAAATAAGCTCATATTTTCCCTCAAACATGAAAAAATATAATCAAACACTCAAAGAGCTAAAAAATAATGTAAATGATGCAAAATTTCCTACTAACTCAATTTGAAACACATAAAGAACACTTAAAACACCTAAAAATAACCTAGAAATATAGTATGAAACACACTTATAAATAGGTTCTTTGAAGGATCATGTGATAGAGATTTAGATTGAAATGAATAGACTTAAATTCCAAAATTGAATGTAAAACCAGATTAATCAAGTTAGGATATTTAAGAGGTTTATTTAGATAGTTTGAATTTTTTTATAAGTCTTATTTGAACCTTCAATAACTTTAGGAGTTCAAATTTACATGTGCATTGCATAAGTTTTTTCAAAATATTCATATAGTCTTCAGATTAAGAAATTTTGAGATTTTGAGTTTAATTAAAGAGTCTTTATCTCTAAAATCTTTATGGAAAAACTTTTTGAACTTGGTTAAGTAAAGTTTTTTCATGAAAAAGAATGATTTGAGAAGTTTTGAAAACTTGAAAGGTTATAATTTTTTAAAAGTTTGAAAAAATGCAGAAATTTTCATAAGCCAAGAAATATCTTATTTTCACTTTGGGGAAGTTTTTCAACTTGTGTGACTTGGTTTTAAAGTAAAATGAATTTGTTTTGGGATGTTTTGTTTTGGTCCAAGATATCCACAAAATCTGGAAAAGTACTTTCCATATTGACTAGTCAACTAATCTTTAAGAAGTGTTAGACCAATGCTTAAGCAGGACAAATTGGTCAACCAAAATACTTGGTAGGGTCAGCCAATCAGTCTTACCCAATGTTTGATGAGTCAAGGATGATAGCCAGTAATGGCTAGTTCTAATTTCTATCCAAGAATGATTCTAATGGTTAAAAAGTATGTCTAACACATTTTTGAGTTTGGGAAGGCTAGAAATATATATCCTAAGGGTTGTTGAATAATATTTATTCAACTTGATCAAGGTTTATGAGATTATTGAGTTTTAATTGGAAAAAAATACAATGTTGTGTTGTTTTTAAGCATTCATTGCAAGTTTTAAAATTTAGGAAGGAAATTCCATTTTTATAGTTCTTAATCGAAGTAAAATTGATTTATGTTGATTTTTAAAAGTTTTTAAATGGTTTACAAAGTTCATTCTTTTATCTTAATACGCTTCGAGCCAAACTTATTAGATTTTAAAGTAGGACATTAAATTGGGATTAATTTTTGAAAGGTCCCCCTTCACCTTGAAAAAAGATTTGTAAAAGATTTCTCTTTACCTTCACAAAAGAAGTTTGATTTTATATGAGTTCCTCTTCACTCAAAAAATATTTTTTTTCATTAAATTTCTAAGAAGTAGTTAGAGAGTGGAAGTAGGTAAAGGTTTTCTTATTAAACCATTATAAAATTTGGCTTGTAGACTCTTTCTTCCCTATCTCCGTATATTAATTCTTACACATTTCATTTATATTCATATTTTCATCATTATTATCATTACACACTTCATTATAGGTGAAATTGAGGTTAGGGATAATAATTCATAAAAATTGGTTTAGGTATTAAGTTTAGAAAATTTTAAAATAACTCATTCAAACTTTCCCCTTCTTAGGCACGATTAGGGCTAATAGAATGTTAGAGACAATAACTATTTTTAAGCACTTCTTTATAGGATTTTTACAGGTAACAGGGTGTGGCATTTCAACTATCATTAGCTTGTCATTTACAGATGGATAATCAATAGATAGGTGGAGACCTATATAAGATGAATGACAAAGAAGTATCCAAATAATTGGTCATATTATCTACCCTTTTAAAATGGTGGTACAACATAATATGTGGTACAACATAATACATCATTTAAACATCAACTCATCACATTTTTAAGTTTTACATAGTTATCTTACTCTATTAAATTGCAATACTTTATAGAAGAATTTAAAATAGTAGCAGAGGATTAAGCATCATACGATAGAAAAGTGGCCCTTCACATAATCATGTTTCCTTTATAAAAAGTTCAACAAAAAATGCAATAGCAAGCCTGATAGGCATTGATTTTAATGCATTTTCATAGCCAATTCATGTCAAATTAAGCTACATTGCTTCCAATTTGCTGCTAAGTTATTTATTTATGTTTATAAATGCTTTACATTGCAGATGGAAGCTAAAACTTGAAGAAAATATGAGACTATGCAGCAAAAATTCTAAAATTTAGACTAAAATGATGACCTCGACCATCCCGCAATTGTGCTTTGCAACCCACTGTTTTTCTCTCGAAGATAGGGACCATAGTGACAACTTAAAAGACCATCATATTACTCCTTTTAAGCACCGTTTAGGTACCAATCGTTGTATTTCCAATTAGATCTCTCATTTTATTTACTGTAACTTGCACAAGTTGCTTCCCATTAATAGCTGACATATATATGGAAGCCTGGAGGCTAGAAACAGTAAAAAGAGATAGAGAGAAACACATTTTTTAGATAATTTTGTAGATTCTCTCAAAGTTTAGGGCTCCTAACTATTTTTCTTCATCTTTTTTATTTTATTTGCATATTTAAGTTGTTTTATGGATTATAAAGACACAATCATGTGTCTTAGATCTACATGCATGTTTGTTGCTCAATTTGGTGCATTCTAAATCTATATTTTGTATTGAAATACACTTTTGAGCTTATATATTCAAGAAAATTAGTTTTATCCATGATATCTTTTCTTTCTTGATTCAAATGAGTGGCTGAACATGTTTGTGGTTGAAGAATGGTTCTTTGATGATCTGAATACATGTTTAGATGTGATTAAGGGTTGTCTTTTACTTATTTGAATGCTTAAAGCTTATCTTGAATGGATTGCTTAAGATTAAGAAGATAAATGGAGAAAGAAGAGGACTAATCTCCTAATCCATTGGAAAATCAATAACTTGAATTTAATCAATATAGGAAAATGATTAGTTAATATTGAGGGTAGTATCTAAGAATGTGAATTTTTAGATTAAGCTTCTTGCACTTTAAGCCTTCTTTTGGTTTATTTAAAAGTGGAACAAACCTTAAAATTCAAAAGAGAAATGACATTGGTTTGATCATAACCTTGTCTTGAATTGGTGAAGTTGCCCTAGGACAAGTCCCTTGATCCTTAATTAATCCATTTAGATTATTGAAAACTATTTTCTTGACAATTTAATCTGTTAAGCAGCCTTAAATTTCAAAGTTAGTCTTCTTTGCAAAATTGTAAGCCCTTTAGTCTAGTTTGGTAAATTTATTTTATTTAATCATTCAAATTGGTGCCTTTAGATAACTGTGATTCATTTTCCTTAATATTGATTATAAGTGATCTCCATGCGACAATAATTAGAGTTGAAAATACTCACTTTACTACTTGTGATTAGAATACTTGCTGGTTAGTTGGTTTTAATGTTGTTTTGAGAAAAAGAACTTCAATTGTTAAATTTGATAATTAATTATTCTTAATAGAAACAAATGTAAAAAAATTTTGGCGTCTTTGTTGGGGATCCAACATAATTTGATTGTTAGAAAATTTTGATGTCAATTACTCTAAAATTTTTGGGTTTGTTAATATCGATTGTTTGTTTTTCTTTTTAAGTGTGCTTTGAATATGAGACTATAAAATTAAATGAATAATGTTCTGTAATCCTTCTAAAGAGGTTACCCCTTAAGCTCAAGGATCCTGGTAGCTTTACCATTCCTTACATAATTGGTGACTTGCAAATAGATAGGGCTTTGATGGACTTAGGAGCAAGTATAAATCTAATGCCCTTGTCATCTTTAATAAGATAGGGTTGGAAGAGCCAAAACCTAAAACAGTCTCGTTGAAATTAGCAAATAGATCTATCACATATCCCTGAGGAATTATTAAAGATGTTTTGGTTAAAGTGGATAAGTTTATATATCTCGTGGATTTTTTGGTGTTAGACATAAAGGAAGACTATTGTTCGTTGGTTGAATGATTAAAATTGGGAGTTCTTTCAACCGATTTTCCTTTAAAAACCAAAATGAGATTACCAACATAACGAAAGGCAAGTGCACCTATCGAACAAGTAATAAAGTAGAGTAATTTTTAGACTCCGAGTGTCGAACCCACGGGGAAAATGTTTGGAATTCTTAAGTTAATTACCAGATTAATTAGATTACAATTATCTAGGA
>JAOXYD010115111.1:0-11357 GCA_028565735.1 Pinacopodium congolense
GCATTCACTTAAAGAAATCAAGCACTTAACTTCAAGATTAGTAATATAATGTAGATCAACAATATAAAGGTTTCCTTTGTTGTTGTGTATTTTTTTTTAATTTTTGTGTTATATTAGTGTGTTTTCTTTTTCAATTTTTGTATTTTAAAAAATAGGAAATCAAAATTAAAAATCAAAGTCTAAGGCCTTGTTTGGTTTCAATTTAGTTTCTTATTTTTGTTTTTTGTTTTTAAAAACACAGAAACCAATAAAAATAGTACAAAAATCGAAAAAGATAACATACTAATACAGCATAAAAACTCAAAAAATAACACATAAACCAATACATATACACAAAAACAAAAATAAAAAATAGAAACGAGAAGTGATATCAAATATGTTCCAACTAAACAAGGCTTATATTATTTGTTTGTGAAATTTTAGATAATTAAAATTTATTTAATTATATAATTAATCAACTAATATAAGCTATTAATATTTTATTTAATAAATTTCAAAAAGTGATTTCTCTTATGAAAAAATACAAATATTATATAACATTTTTTGGCGCTAGATTAAATTGTACTATATTTTGTTACATGTTAAGATATTTACGTTTATGATCTACTAATAGCTGAATTGCACTTTGGAAAAAGGATATTAATTTTTTATAATAAAAAGTAGATAAATAGAGGAATTAATTTTGTTATGTGTTTACATATAATAGAATGCGTTTGAAGAATTTCATTCAAATAATTGTTTTAAGAATTAAGATAACTCTTAACACTTGAGATTCAACAAGTTTACAGAATTTATGAAATTCAAAGGTAAAAGATTTTAGCAGTTAAATTTAAGAAATTCATGAGACTGAAATTCAAGACCTTAACAATAAGAAGCTCTTCAAATGTTCTTTTCAATTATTTGAATTATTTGTTATATAAATTATTTATAATTATATAACGGTTAAATTTTTAAAAATTACAAATAAGATTATAAACAAAAAGGCATATGCGTCACACATTTTAAAAATTAAAACGAACATTAGATCAGTAAGATAAGATATTTAAAGTATAGAAACTCAAATGATATTAGACCCGGAGAACTGCTATAAAATAAATATAAAATTTTATATACATATATAGATTTATCTTATTTTTTTGTGTTAACTGACTAGTTTGCCATTTCAATTGTTCGATTTACCATTTTACTGATTGATTTACAATTTAACTGATCAATTTTACCATATAACAGTCTACATATATAACCCCACCAATTTACTATTCAGCTTCTAACTAACTCAACTGAACCAGCTAGCCTAATTTGACTTTAAAATCATTGACTTATCCTTTAAATTATCATAAAATTTAAATGATACTTAAAAGGAAAAAAAACTATTTCACGTTCATTTTTGCCAACACTTAAGGAGTTTTTCCTTGTCTTGTATATATGCTCCAAATTAACAAAATTTATTCTCTTCACGAAGATAGTTTTTATTTATATAAAGTTCTCTTAGTAATAAAGCTGTAGTTTCATCTTTGGTATTGCATCATCAATTATTTTGTTAGTAGAATTTAATTTTTTATTTATTAAATAATTTGCTTAAAATAAATTGTTATGTAATTTTTATAACTTATTTTCACACGAAAATAATAAACATGAGAACTTGGATTAAAATTTTTTTACGTATGTACAAAATAAGCGTGTTGGCAATCATTTCATTTGATGCTTTGGAGCCTCAAAATTATTTCATTTTGTAATCGTGTACTATAAGAAGTTGAAAATGCAAAATTTCATATTGTTTTTACTAGCATTTATAATCTGATATACGAAATGTTTGTTTATCTTGTAGGAATTGTCAATGAAGACTTCCAAAAGTATATTATTTCGGAGACTCATTTAACTATTCTCATCTTGAATAAAAATTTAGATTTTTATTGGTTTTATTTATTTCACGACGCAATTAATACAATAAAAATTGCATGTAAGTCAATTCACAAGTGAGGTAAAGAAGTAAAGAGGTTGAAAGATTAACAGATAAAAGAACAAAATTTAAAAAATAATTCACAGTTATTATTTTTCAAGTGTCCGTAATAATTTATAAATTATTTATTTTAAAAATATTTGATAAACACTTAAAGTTGTAACATGATAATTTAGATAATTTTTTAAAATCGAATGTAAGACCTAAGGGACAAAAAACTTTTAAGAACTTCTTTATTAGTTGAGCTAGTCCTATAAAAAAATGTTATAACTAAATAAAAATTACATAAGATAATAACTGAGAGAGAAGAAACAAACAAAATTTGAGAAGAGCAAAAAGTATAAGATGCAAGCTTTAATGGAGCAAAGTCTCATGGAAGACTTGAAATCTAGACCATAAGACAAGAGTAAATGCATCATATGCATGCACTTACTTTACTGTGTTTTTCTCATGCTTGCTAGTAGTTCACAACATGTTAGAGACAAGAAGCGAATGAAAGAATCTCATGAGACACCTTATTTATTTATAATAACAAATAAATTTTTTAAGCAAAAATTAAGATTGGAAAGAAAAGACACAAAATTTTAGAAATTAATATAACATTGCTATTTTCTCCTCCTACTCCTTCACCTTAGGGGTTATTATCTATTGATTGAGTGCCTCTTCTTAGCCAACCTTTTCAAAAGATTTCTTCTCATATGATAAATGCACTTATTCCACACCCGAGTTTTGATCTATAATATCAATAAAATTTTATTCAAATATTAATAGAAGAGAACATTGGTTGAAAGATGCAGATTTCACTTGCATTTTATTTATTTTAAAATAATAATATTAGTTTAAATTACCTAAAATGCTTTATCACAAGAAACATTTTTAAATAATCTTCAATTTATTATGTTACTTAATGAAAATTATCATGTGATTGATTATTGCCCACATGAAGAAATTTACATAATTGTCATGTGTGTTTAATTTATTTTTAAAATTTTATTATTTAAAATTTACTTAAATAATACTCTTTGACCTAAACTTAAAAACATTTCATGAAGAATTTGACAAGTTATTTAAATGAAAAATGACATGTATCTGACTACTACATACAAAATAAAATATGTAAACTCTCATCTTTAGATTATTCTAAAAAATATTCTGAACACAAGAGTTTTACATATAAAAGAGTTTTCCCTTTAAACATCATATTATGCTTTGAATATTATAATATTAGCCTTATTTTTCCCAAGCTTCAATGAAAATCCAAGTTGAGAATGCCGATAAGTCAAATAAGAAACTGTTAACGGGATTATAGCAGATACATATGATTTTTAGATATTGGAGAAGTATTACTAAGATTCCAAAAGATTTAGATGATTTCAAAGATTATATAAGATTATGATTTTCTTTTGTGATTGATTAAATTAAAACAATTGTAGTTAACTCGAACTAGCTCATTTTTTTCTTATACAAATACCTGTTGTATTTCTGTATTTAGATAGACAATAAAATCTTATTAATCCCTTCAATCTTCTTCTTATTTTATGCTAATATAGTATCAAATCAATATGCCCTGTCTTCCTTGTTTTTGCATTTCTAGGTTAATACAGTTTCTGCTTTAAAGCTTGAAGCCCATTGTTTGCTCTTCTTTTTTTTCCCAGACCCGAACCTTTCCACTACAAACCCAACCCACATCTACCATAAACATCTGATCCGATCCAAAAATTGACCAGACCTGTAAGCACAAACCTGTTTGTGCTCCGCCACCATCTTTGTTGTTGTGGTTCTCTCAGCTTCACGTTCCTCCGTCGTCATCTTTGAAACTAAGTAAAGGTCCGAATCGATTGATGTTGAAGAATCAGCGGATGAGTTGTTGTTAAGGATGAAGTGCCACTTGAACCCAGAGCTAGCTAGTTCTCCCTGAAATGCGTTGAGGTGCAACAATTGATTGGTCTGCCACTAGCTGCATCCCCTGCCCAGATCAATTCGAGTCTAGTCCGCAGCTAAGATCGAGTCCTCTACCTCCGCTGTCACCAACTGCCGCCTCTGCCTAGATGCTGCCAGTTTGAGACCAATCTGAGTCCTCTGCCTTTTTCTTTGGGTTTAATGTATGAAAAGTTTTTTAATAGGTCGTAAATTTTGGAGTATTATTACTGGAGACATTATCAAGCCAACCTAGGAACCAAATAAACCTGGTGCAAAATTTGCAGAACGTCTAGAGGAGTGGGACAGTAAAAATCATCATATTATCACATGGTTTCACAATACTTCAGTACCTTCCATTCAAATTCAATTTGTTGATTACAACTATGTAAAAGAAATATGAGATTTTTTAGCTCATTGATATAAAACCACTAGCTTGCATATTATTATCAGTTATAGACAACTCTTCACATTCTTAAACAAGAATTTGGTCAATCTGTGAATGATTTTCTTTCTCAAGTCCAACCGATTCGGAATCAATTATCTTGTGCCAAAATTAGTGAAGACTATCTTCGACTCATTCAAGTACTCATGGCATTACTACCATAATATGAAGCAGTTCAAGCCTCACTACTACATCGACATCCATTTCCTTCATTGGATACTACTATTCAGGAGATTATTTTCGAAGAGACTCACCTCAATCTTGACAAAACCCCTTAATCTGAAGTGGATTTTGCAACTAATTGTTCATCACATAAAAAATATGATGACCAACTCTATAAGAATTGTCAACAGATTAGTCATATTTTTGCTAATTATTTTACTATAAAATGCAAATATTGTCACAATTTTAGACATATTATTGAAAATTATCCAACACCAAAATTAAAAGGTGGATCCTCTAGATCCAAGAATTCCTCAAAACCTAGATCTTCATTTGTCACTATTGTTGCCACTGAGGATTCTACTGTCATCACTATGAGTGATCCCGGAGCAATACTCAAACATGTTCTCTTTTCCAAATCTCCTACCGCCATATCTGCCACTCCAGGTACTTCTCCTTAGTATTTTGACTCTAGATGTTGTAACCATATGACTACTAATGTTCAATCCCTCTCTTCTACAACACCAACCCCTTCTTTTCCTCCAATCCACACTATCAATGGCACTAAAATAAACATTACTTATGTTGGGCATGTATCTACCTCCAATCTTAATCTTCATAAGACCTAAAAAGACCAACAGTTACCTTTTTTCCCTCTGATGTTCAGGTGCAGGATCTACAGATGAGCCAGATTCTTGGGATAGTTCACAAGGTGGGCTAATTATTTGAACTTAAATCTCTCCATCTTCCTCATAATCTTGTGTCTACCGCAACCACCAACTCCTATATTTACCAATGTTATATTCGTCTTGGTCATGCCTCGGCTAGTAAAATTCAACCTTTAATTTCTTGTGGATTGTTAGGCTCTACAAAATTTAAGCCATTTTATTGTTTAAATTGTCAGCTTGCAAAACAACTTGCATTGCCTTTTACGGACAATGATTCTATTTTAGATACTCCTTTTGGTTTAATTCATTCAGACATTTGAGGCCTTCTCCTATATCGTCAGTAAATGGATTTCGTTATTTTATCTGATTTATTGATGATTATTCTCTCTTTACTTGAATATATATTTTTGAAGCATCGATCTGAGTTATCACAAGTTCACATTCAATTTGCAAATATGATTAAAATTCAGTTCTCTCAAACTATTAAAATTTGTAGAACAGATAATGTTATGGAATATTGAGATTCTTCCCTCCTTCAATTTCTTAGTTAACAGGGTACTGTTGTCCAACATTCTTGTCCTCACATATCCCAACAAAATGGGCAAGCTAAAAGCAAACATTGTCATATTCTTGACTTTGTACGTGCTTTTCTTCTCTTAACCTTATGCCTAGAAAAATTGTGGGGTTAAGCAATAGTTAATGTTGTTTTTATCTTTAATTAAATTCCTACCTTGATTCTGAACAATATTTCCCCTTTTGAAAAGTTATTTGGGAAGCATTCTAACTACTCAGTTCTTAAACCTTTTAGTTATGCATGTTTTGTTCGTTTACTTTCTCATGAACACACAAAATTAGAACCTCATGCTTGTTTATGTTGTTTTCTTGGTTATGGCACTGAATATAAAAGGTGTCGTTATTGGGATCCTCTTTATAACATGTCACGTAAATCTTGACATGTTACCTTTTGGGAAAATACCATGTTTTCTTCTCTTTTCAAATTCCATCCCTCAGTTAATATAGCTTCTCTATTTTTTACTGATCCTTCCATCGAGTTATATCTGAATATAGTTACCTCCGAAGCGCTCACTTCAGGCCTCCCTCACCTGCTCCTATTGAAACTGCGCCAGTTGTTGATCCTGCACCTGCGCCTTCATCTGCTATTGACACTACTTTTCGCCACTCTACTCGTGTAAGAGAACCTCCTCATTATCTTACTAATTATCATTGTTATTATACTATTATGACCCTCAATGAACCTTACTCTTATCGTGAGGCCATCACTGACCCTCTTTGACAGCAAGCTATGACTAAAGAACTTTAGGCTTTAGAGAAAACTCATACTTGAGACTTAGTTGATCTTCCTCCTAACAAGACCCCTATTGGCTACAAATAGATTTATAAAATCAAGACCTAGTCTAATGGAACTGTTGAGCACTATAAAGCTCGATTAGTAGCCAAAGGATATACTCAGGAATATGGAATAGTCTATAAAGAAACATTTGCTCCAATAGCTTAATTAACATCTGTTCGCAATCTTTTAGCTATTGCCACATTTCGTAAATGAAAGTTATATCATATGGATGTCAAAAATACCTTCTTGCACAGTGATTTAACTGAAAAGATTTATATGCATCCTTCACCGGGTTATCATTCTTCTCATAAAGTGTGTAAGCTTCGAAGAGCCTTATATAGGTTGAAATAAGCTCCCAGGGCTTGGTTTGCTAAATTTAATTCCACTTTTGCTCAATTTGGTTTTACTTCTAATCCACATGATTTTGCATTATTCACTTGCAAAACTGATAGAGGTATCGTCCTTCTGTTACTCAATGTTGATGATATGATAATCACATGAGATGATATCTCAAGTATTTCCGAATTACAACGTTATCTCTGTTAACACTTTGAAATCAAAGATCTTGGTCTTCTTAGCTTTTTTTTTTTTTATCTTGAAGTTTCTCATAATTCTAAGGTTATTATCTCTCTCAATTCAAGTGTGCATCCAACTTACTTTCTCGAGCTGGCATCACTGACACTAAGATTGTCTCTCAACACCCTTGGAACTTAATTGCAAACTTACATTGCTTGATAGCACTCCTCTTGATGATCTTACCTTATATCAATAACTCGTTCGAAGTCTTGTCTAACTCACTATTACTCAACTAGATATCTCATATGTCGTTCATCTTGTCAGTCAATTTATGTTGGTTCCTCGTTCAACTTATTTTTCTACATTACTTCGGATTCTTCGTTACATTAAGGGAACTATCTTTCATGGATTACATTTCTCTGTTTACTCACCTACGTTTTTGACGTTGTTATCGGGGAAACTTATTTTTTGTTAATATTAGAAAAACTGGTGTCAATTACTCTATGGTGTCAATATTGTAAATATCACATCTAGTTGTTCGTTTTTCTTTATTTTCCTTTCTATTTTTATTTACTTCTTATTTCTTTAAGATTGATTCTTAGTCTGTGCTTATCTTGAATATATGTTTAGTAAGAATCAAATCAATGTAGAAATGGAACATCATGAGCATTTGGTTTTTTAACCATATAAAGAGCCAAACATGTTTGAATTGACTATGACAACTAAGAGTGATCATAAGTCTAGCATTGTTAGACCTAGGATAGATTTGGATAATTTTGAAATTACACATGCTCTCATTTCCATAATTAGCTCCTCTAAATTTAGTGGTTCATCCTTGGAAAATCCAAATGATCGTTTAAGAAATTTCTTGGACACATGTGACCTCTATCAAAATTCTGATATTTCAAATGACACACTTAAACCCAAATTATTTCTTTTTCTCTAAAAGATAGAGCTCGCACATGGTTGAACACTTTTCTACCTAATTCCATCATAACTTGGGATGATCTTGCTAATCGCTTTTTAGTTAAATTCTTTCCCCCAATTAAGATAGCAAAAATTTTGATTTCAACTTTTAAACAATATGAGGGAGAGAGTTTACATGAGTCTTGGGATCAATTTAAAGAGCTACTTACTGAATGTCCGGTGCATAACTTCATTATTTATGAGCAAGTTCATATCTTCTACTTAAGACTCATACCATCTACTCGTAGTCTCATAGATGCTGCTTTGAAGAATACGAATTAATTGAGGGCATCTAATAGCTTTCATACAGTTGTGAGTCTTCTTATAGGAAATCATTTAGAGCTCATGCCGTTAATGAAACCTCAACTTTACAAGCTTAATTGGTAGACCTTAGTAAGCAATTGGAAGGTTTATAAGCTTAAATTGGTAGTGGTTTTTTCTAAGTTCCTATGACTTATGATTTTTATGGTAGTTCCTTTCCTGATTTTATAAATTGTCAAGGAAGACCTACTTATGACTTTGATCCTAGTCAAAATCATTTTTCTTATACTAGGCAAGGAGTGGACTCTTAAAAGCTTTCTAAGGAGAGCTACCCTACTTTTCCATGCATTTCTCATCAAGACTACCAAAATTCCCATTTCAATCCTCAATTTAAATTCCCTTATAATCCAACTAGTTAAGAAAAGTCTAATCTTAAAGATATAATGATGAAATACATCCAAAGCAATGATTCTAGAATGCAAAGTCATGAAAATTCAATCAAACATTTAGAGGATCAAGTAGGCCAGATTGCAAGAATTTTAGATAAGTGGTTACCTCAACCCTTACCTTCTATGCCTGGACCTACCCCTCAAGAGGAACTTATAACCATCACTATACAAAATAGTCATGAAATTAGGGATGTAAGTGATGAAAAGAATGAAAGTGAAGTGATGAAAGGGGTCCTAGGAGATAAAGAAGTGAAGAATGAAAAGGATTTACCTAGGTTATTTGTTGATTCCAATGTTCAACCTTATGAACCTAGGATTCCATATCCACACGGATTAAATGCTCAATCTAGATGATATGTTTAATTGTTTCAAAAATTGTGCATACCCTTGTTTAGTTTATCTCAACTAGATGGGCATCTAGCTCCAAATCAATCCATAGTCAATGAGTTGGAGAGTTCTTATCCTAACTTAAGTGAATTGCTTATGGCAACAATTCCTCTTATTAATCCAACCCTATCTGTTAAATGTGAGCCAATTGAGTTACAAGTTTGTGCTATGAATAGTGATGATGATTTTCTAATTCCTTTTAGAAATCATACGGTGAAGTTTGTATAATGTAAGGAAAGTGTTGTAATTGAAAGTGAAAATGTAGATGTAGGAAGTGATGAAAGTGTTTATGCCTTCATGTTGAATGATCAAATGGATGATACGTTTGTTGATTTCATTGGTGTTTCAGATGCTTTTCAAGCTCAAGACAAGATTCTTAACTGTGATGATCATGATGAATTTGTCAAAACAAAATGAGGTTAAATGTAAGAAAACAGTAGAGATTATCGATTTCATTGGTATTCATGTTTTTAATTCAGGGTCAAATATGGTAATTCAAGACTTTTTGCCATGGTATTTTCAAAATCAAGAGTGGTGTTTTATTAAGGGCCAATTGCCAATTGTTACCATTCTTTCAAATGCCCTAGAAACCCTTCAAAATATGGCCCATTTGTCTTGCACAGATAATGAGTTGAAGATGATAGATTTTAGACCAAGGTAGAGATGTAAAATTCTCTAACCTTAAGGTCCAACTAAAAGACCTTAAAGAAGCACTTGTTAGGAGGTAACCCAACCTTAATTTCAGCTCTTTTTATTTTAATTTGGTGTGTTTTAATTAAGTTAGAGGGTTGAAGCCTTTATATGTGTTTGAATTAAGATTAGTATGTTTTCCTTAGTCTTTTGCTTATTTTGATGTTTTTAATTTGATTTTAGAGTGTTTTTAATTTTTATTTTAAGGTAATTTGATGAACAATCAATTGGATTTTGTTAAAACAAGTTTAGGAAAAAGTTAGGATCAATTTGGAGCTAATTTGGAGTTAAAATCATTGGAAATATTGAGTTAACAATCTCAATATAGTGGTTTATTTGACCCTTGTATTGATCTATTGGCCCTCGTATTAGAGCACTGGTCAAGGCCTAATACGACGGTCTTAAAATGCCATATTAAACATGAACACGCTGTATTCAATCATGAACAACGATAAAGTGCTGCATTTCAGCAAGAAATTGCAAAACCCTCTCTTCTTTTCTCTCAATCATTGTATACCCCTCTTTCTCTTTAAATCCGATTTTCTTGCTTGTTTCTCCACCAGATTAAGTGATTTTGATGTCATTTTGTCGAAAAATTCAATATCTATCTGATTTTACCTCTCACTCACTCAAAATCTTCAAAAAATCTAGAAAACCCCTCAATTCATTGTTTACAGCAAGTTTGAATTTCTTCAATTTTCTTGTGTTTTGTCTTCCATTCATTTAGATAGTGGTATCATTGTGTTCTAAATTAAATAAGCTTTCCAATGGTACCTATATTGTAGCCTAAATTAATCATTGAATTTTTGAATTTTTTAAAAAATAGAACATATTTGTGAAATTTTTTGGCAATTTTTTTCATTTTTCTTATAATTTTCTGACTTTATTCGATATTAGTTTTGAATAGTTTGTGATCGATATAGGAAAAAAAAACTGTTTGTGAGATCCCACATCGGTTGGAGAGGAGAAAGAAATACGCCTTATAAGGGTATGAATACCTCTCCCTTACAGATGCGTTTTTCCTAGGACAACGGCTCGGATTCTTAAAGAACTCCGAGGTTAAACGTGCTTAGGTGAGAGTAGTACTAAGACGGGTGACCTCCTGAGAAGTCCTCACCTAAAGGGGAAAAACAAAACCGTGCGAGTAGCTGGGCTGAGGGTTGCGACCCAAGATACTGGCCCCAAGAGACTAGCCCAAAGCGAACAATATCTGTAGGCGGGTGGTCTGGGTTGTTACAATTGGTATCAGAGCCAGTACCCGAACCGATTAGCTAGCGAGGACGCTGGGGTCCAAGGGGGTGGATTGTGAGATCCCACATCGGTTGGAAAGGAGAACGAAGTACGCCTTATAAGGGTATGGATACCTCTCCCCTACAAACGCGTTTTCCTTAGGACAACGGCTCAGATTCTTAAAGAACTCCGAGGTTAAACGTGCTTAGGTGAGAGTAGTACTAGGATGGGTGATCTCTTAAGAAGTCCTTGCCTAAAGGGGAAAAACAAAACCGTGTGGGTAGCCGGGTTGAGGGTGACTACTTCCTAGCTTCTAACTCTTAGAACACTTCCTTAATCTCCTCCTTCTCTGACT
>JAOXYD010115122.1:0-11357 GCA_028565735.1 Pinacopodium congolense
ACGAGGCCCTCGGCGCCGCCGCCTGGCTCGCCGGCCGGCCGGTCATGACCGCCCGCCTGACGACGGAGTTCCGCAAAGGCGTGCCCCTGGGCGCGACCATGCTCGTCGAGACCCGCCTGATCCGCGAGCGCCACCGCCTCGTGCTGCTCGAGGGAACCTTGAGCGACGCCGACCACGTCGTCTACGCCTACGCCGACGGCCGGTTCATGGTGCTGGCCGAGACCGACCAGAAGCGCATCTTGGGCCGGGTCGCCTAAATAGGCTAAAATCCGGTCATGCGACTGGCTAAGAGCTTTTCCCGTCTCGGAACCGAAACCGCGTTCGAAGTCCTCGCGCGCGCCCGCGCCCTGGAGGCCCAGGGCCGCAAGATCGTCCACCTCGAGATCGGCGAGCCCGACTTCGACACGCCCAAGAACATCCGCGACGCCGCCAAGAAGGCGCTCGACGCCGGCTACACGCATTACGGGCCCTCGGCCGGCCTGCCCGAGGCCCGGAAAGCCGTCGCCGAATACGTGGCCAAGACCCGCGGCATCTCCGTCCGTCCCGAGGAGACCATCCTCGTCCCCGGCGGCAAGCCGATCATCTTCTTCACCATCCTCGCCCTGATCGAGCCCGGCGACGAGGTCATCTACCCCAACCCCGGCTTCCCGATCTACGAGTCCATGATCAACTACGTGGGGGGCAAGGCCGTGCCGCTGCCCATCCGCGAGAGCCTGGACTGGGACTTCGATCCCGCCGATCTCGAGAAGCTGCTGACGCCCAAGACCAAGCTCGTCATCCTCAACTCGCCCGCCAACCCCACCGGCGGCGTGATGAGCCCGGCGACGATGGAGCGCGTGGCCAAGGCGCTCTCCAAGTACCCCGACGCGATGGTCCTCTCCGACGAGATTTACTCGCGCATCGTCTACAAGGGCGAGCATCGGTCGTTGCTCTCCATGCCCGGCATGAAGGAGCGCACCATCCTCCTCGACGGGTTCTCGAAGACGTGGGCCATGACCGGCTGGCGCCTGGGCTACGGCGTGGGCCCGAAGTGGCTCATCGACGCGATGGCCAAGCTCTCGACCAACGACCACTCCTGCGTGTCCTCCTTCTCCCAGATCGCCGCGATCGAGGCCTTGAACGGGCCGCAGACGTCGGTCACGAGCATGGTCAAGGAGTTCAAGAAGCGCCGCGACGTCATCGTCAAAGGCCTGAACGCCCTTCCCGGCGTCACCTGCAAGACGCCCAACGCCGCCTTCTACGTGTTCCCGAACATCACGGGCACGGGCCTGAAGTCCAAGGAGCTCGCCGACGCGCTCCTCAACACCGCCGGCGTCGCCTGCCTGCCCGGCACCTCCTTCGGTGCCTTAGGCGAGGGCTACCTCCGCTTCTCCTACGCCAACTCCGTCGAGAACATCGAGAAGGCCCTCAAGGCCATGAAGGACGCCTTGCCCAAGCTCGCGGCGGTCGGCGCGAAGTGAACGCCGACCAACGCTCGCTCCGGCGCCTCCTCCGGTACGTCAAGCCGTACCGCGTCCGCCTCGTCCAGGCCACCTGCGTCATGGTCGTCGTCGCCGCGCTCAACGGCGCGCTCGTGAAAGTGCTGGGCCCCATCACCAACAGCCTGTTCGTCAACACGGACCCCGAGCAGCTCAAGCGCGTCGCGCTGATGATCCCGGCCGTCTTCTTCCTCAAGCTCATTTTCCAGTACACGCAGTCCTACCTCATGTCGTGGTTCGGCCAGAAGATCACCCAGGAGATCCGCGAGGACCTCTTCACGCATCTGCACGCGCTGTCGATGGACTTCTACTGGAAATCGAAGGGGGGCGAGGTCCTCGCCAAGCTCACCAACGACATGAACAACCTGCAGTCCGCGCTGCAGTTCGTTCCGCTGTACGCGATCCGCGACTCGCTCACCGTCGTCGTCGTGCTCTTCGTCATGATCGCGACGAACCCCAAGTTCGCGCTCGTCGCCCTGATCGCGATCCCCATGGCGGGCGGCGTGCTCGGCATCCTCGGCCGCAAGCTGCGCTCCGCCAGCCGCCGCGGCAACGAGGTCATGGGCGAGATCTACCACCGCTTCCAGGAAAGCCTGCAGGGCATGCTCGTCGTCAAATCGTTCAACTACGAGAAGGGCGCGATCGCGAAGTTCCGCGTCGAGAACGACGAGTTCTTCCATCAAATGATGCGCTACTTCCGCGCCACCGCGCTCTCGGGCCCGCTCATGGAGTTCCTGGGCTCTTTGATCATGGCCGCCATCGTCTGGCTCGGCGGCCGCGCCATCGGCGCCGGCACGATGACCGCCGCGCAGTTCGCCGTGTTCCTCGGCTCCTTCTTCATGGCCTACGGCCCGATCAAGAACCTGGCGCAGATGAACTCGACCATGCAGCAGGGCCTCGCCTCCGCCGAGCGCATCTTCTCGATCCTCGACGAGGTCCCGACCGTCGTCGAGCCCACGAATCCCGCTCCGTTTCCCAGCCTGACGGCTGGGATTGTCTTCGACAGGGTCTCCTTCAAGTATCCCTCGCGCGAAACCTGGGCGCTCAAGGACGTCTCCCTGACGATCAAGGCGGGTGAGATCGTGGCGCTCGCCGGGCCGTCCGGCTCGGGCAAGACGACCTTCGTCCACCTGCTCCTGCGCCTGTTCGACCCGACCGAAGGCAAGATCACCATCGACGGCGTGGACCTGCGCGACATGTCCTCCAACGACCTGCGCGCCCGCCTGGGCCTCGTCTCGCAAGAGACCATCCTGTTCAACGACACCGTGTTCGGCAACGTGGCCGTCGGCCGCGAGGGCGCCTCGCGCGCCGACGTCTCCAAGGCCCTCGAGGTCGCCGACGCCACCGACTTCGTGGGCGCGATGGCCCTGGGCCTCGACACCCCGCTCGGCGACCGAGGCGCGCGCCTCTCCGGCGGCCAGCGCCAGCGTCTGGCCATCGCCCGCGCCGTGCTCAAGGACCCGAAACTCCTGATCCTCGACGAAGCGACCTCGAACCTCGACGCCGGCTCCGAGCGCGCCGTGCAGGCCGCGATGGAGCGCCTCTACCCCGGCCGCACCGTCGTCATGATCGCGCATCGCCTCTCCACCGTGCAGAAGGCCGACCGCATCGTCGTCATGCGCCACGGCCGTATCGAGGAGAGCGGCACGCACGCCGAGCTCCTCGCCAAAAACGGCGTCTACGCCACGCTCACGCGCTACCAGCAGCTCGAAGCCCCCGAGGCCTGATGCGCGCCGTCCTGTTCGACATGGACGGCGTGATCGTCAACTCCGAGTCGGAGTGGAAAGCGCTCGAGTCCGCCTATTTCCGCGAGCTCGCTCCGGCGTGGACCACGGAGCACGACGAACGCGCCGTCGGCCTCGGCGTCGAGGACCTCCACCGCTTCTTGGTCAAGGAGTTCGACGTGCGCATCCGCAAGGACGAGTTCCTCGCCCACTGCGACGTCACCGCGCGCAAGGTCTACGAGCAGAACGTGGACTGCGCCGAGGGCTTCCTCGACCTCGCCCGCGAGCTCAAGCACCGCGGGATCAAGACCGCCATCGCCTCCTCCTCGCCCGCGCACTGGATCAAGATGGTCGTGGACCGCTTCGCGCTGTCGCCCTTGCTCGACACGATCGTCTCCGCCGACGACGTGGGGGGACGCACCAAGCCCAATCCCGACATCTACCTCGAGGCCGCGGCGCGCCTGCAGGTCCCGACCGTCGAGTGTCTGGCGATCGAGGACAGCGCCATCGGCATGCTCGCCGCCAAGCGCGCGGGCATGAAGGTCGCGGGCTACCGCAACGGCACCAACGACGCGCAGGACCTTTCCATCGCGGACTTCGAGCTCGGCGGCTTCTCCGGCCTCAGCTACGAGAAGCTCGTCGCGCGCCTGCGCCGCTGACCCACCCAAGAAAAGAAAAGCGCCGGCGGGATATACCCGCCGGCGCTTTTTTTCGGTTCCGGTCGCTTAGTCGAACTTGACGTTCGCGGCGCCGGCGTCCGACACGCCCTTCAGGAACGAGCTGTTGCGCGGTCCGCGGGGGAAGTCGGGGATGTGGGGCTCGCGCGGGTTCATGCGGCAGAACGACGGGAAGCCGCGCTGCTCGTTGCAGCGGGTGCCGGTCTTGGAGGCGAAGGAGCCGAGCTCCACGCCGTTGACCGAGCGGAAGGACAGGGTCCAGTTCTCGTCGCAGGGATCGTAGGACGTGGTCACCAGGCAGGTCTGGTTGCCCTGGTCTTCCCAGTTGGAGTAGGACTCGCGCGGCCCGGAGATTGCGTACGAGCGGGCGCTGGTCATGTCCACGGGCTGGCCGATCTCGGAGCCCTTGAGCGTGAAGTTGCCCGAGGTGTAGTCTCCGGCGACGGTCGCCTCGAGGTTCACGTCGGCGCGGCCGTTCTGCTTCACGAGCAGGGCGATCGACTTGTCGCTCGAGCCCTTCTTGAACGTGAGCTGGGCGGAGCCCGCGACGAGGGTCGCGGCGCCGGCCTTGCCGTTCAGCGGGATGCCGGCGGCGCCGGCGGGGGTCAGTACGATCTGTCCGGAACGCGTTTCTTTGAAATCGCATCCGGCGACGACGAACATCAGTGCGACGAGGGGAAGGTATCGGCGGGTCATGCGAATTATTGTAGCACAGCCCGGAAAAAGCGGCGAAAGAATTTAGGCCTTAAGGCCCGAATATTTTTGGGCCCTATAGTCCGACTTCGCGGCTGAGCCGCTGGGTCGACTCGACGAAGCTCGTCCACTCCGCGCGGCGCTTGGCGCGGGACGTCTCGTCGGACTTAGGCGCGAAGGTCTTCTCGACCTTCGCGTCGGCCATGCCCTCGGGATCGGGCAGGCCCGCGGCCATGGCCGCGAGGATGGCGGCGCCCAAGGCGGTCGCCTCCACTTCCTTGCGGCGTTCGAGCGTCGCGCCCAGCGCGTCGGCCTGGAAGGCCATCATCTCGTCGGCCCGGGACAGGCCGCCCGCGATGCGCGCCTTCGTCACCGGCGAGCCGGCGGCGGTCATCACCGCGGCCGCGTCCGCGAGAAGCATGCACAGGCCTTCCGCCGTGGCCCGCACAAGATCGTGCTGCGTGGTCTGCGAGTCGAGGCCGAAGAACGCGGTCTTGGTCTTGTAGTCCCATCTCGGCGCGCCCAGGCCGCCGATGGCTGGGAGCATCAGCACGCGGCGCTTCGACTTCTTGAACGCCGCGTCGATCGCCTTGACGTCCTTCATCACGCCGAGGTTGTCGCGTAGCCATTCAAACGACGTGCCGGCCGCGTGAACGGTGCCTTCGAGATAGTAGCCGCGAAGGTCTCCGAAGGTCGCCGCGGCGGACGCGAGCAGGCCGGGCGCGCGCTCGGGACGCGGGCCGGTGTGGCGCAGAAGAAACGCGCCGGTGCCGTAGTTGGCGACGGCACGTCCTTCTTCGGACGCGCCCAAGCCGATGGCCGCCGACTGCTGGTCGCCCACGGTGGCCAGCAACGGAATCTTTCGTCCCTTGCGCTCGATGACGCCCCAGTCGCCGGCGGAGGAGCGGATGGACGGAAGAATCTCGGCCGACAGGCCGAACAAGGCGAGCAACCCGGGATCCCATGACGCCGTGTCCAGATTCATCAATAATGTGCGCTGAGCGCACGTCGGATCGGCGGCGACGACCGCGCCCTTGGTCAGGCGCGCGGCGATGAAGGTCGAGACCGGCGCGCACAGCAGACGGCCCGCGTCGGCCAGCGCCCGCACCTTCGCGTCGCGGTCGAGGAACCAGCGGATCTTCGGCGCGGAGTAGTAGGGCGTCGCGTACAGGCCCGACAAACCATGGACCTCGCCCTGACGCTCCTGGAGGGGCGCGACGAACTCGGAGGCGCGGCCGTCCATCCAGGACGGGGCGGGGGCGGCGGGCTTGAACGTGCCCTTCTCGCAGAAAACGATGGTCGAGCGCTGAACGGCGAGACCGGCGGCCAGCACGCGGTCTTTCGGACCGATTTTCGACAGAACCTGATCGAGAGCCGCTTCGAGCGTCTTCGCCAGCTCGAGAGGGTCATGCTCCGCCCAACCCGCCTTCGGGCGCTTGGTGCGCACGGGGCGCTGGGCGAGGGCCACGATCTTGCCGCTCGTGTCGAAGAGCACGGCGCGCGAGGAGGAGGAACCCTGATCAAGCGCCAGCAGCAGGTCGCGGGTTTTCATAGCCCCTTCAGCTTGAGGTCCGTCGATTCGACGCGCTCGCCGAGCTCGGTCAGGCGCGCGCGCAGGTCGGCGTCCACGGTCTTGTCTTCCAAGAGCTTGTTGACGAGCGGGGCCGACGGCGCGAGGACCTTCTCGTACTCGCCGGCCTTCTTGATCATGTCCAAAACCTTTTTCTTGTCCGTGAATTCCCACTTCACGGCGGGCGCGGACGTCACCTCGAACCGCTCGCCGAAGGCGCGGACGTAATTCTTTTTCTTGAGGGCGGCGGCGAGCTCCTTGCCCGCGGCGTCGGCCTCGAGCTTGGCCGCCTCGGCCATCGCCAGCGCGTCGCCGTAGGCGTCCACGAGGGCCGCGAGCTCGGGCTCGCCCGCGGGCTTGGCGATCGGCGCGGGCATGCCGGCGTACTGGTCTTTATAAATGGGGCAGATGGGCTTGTAGTCGCACCAGCGGCAGGCGTTCTCGGTGGGCTTGGGGTCGAAGCGGTCTTTGGTGATGCCTTCGGCCGTCTCCACGATGCGCGTGGTCAGCTCCTTGACCAGCGGCTTGTCGCGGCGGATCGTGCGGTGCTCTTTGAGGGTGGGGAGGTGGTAGAAGATGAGCTCGCCGACTTCCTCGCCCAGCTGGCTCTCGCAGGCGAACTGGTACATCGTCAGCTGGGCGTCGATGTCGAGGCGGCCCGCCGCGAGCTTCTTGCCGGTCTTATAGTCGAGGATCGAGAGGCGCCCGTCGGGGAGCTTGTCGATCCGGTCGACCTTGCCGGTCAGAGGCACGCCCTCGTATTCAAAATTAAAGTTGTACTCGACCGAGAAGGGAACGTGGAAGGACTTCGCGTGCTTGTCGTGAAAGCGGGTGAGGATTTGGCGGCCCTCTTCGAAATACTCGGCCTCCTGGTTCTCGTCGCGGTAGCCGGGCTTCACCCAAATCTCGCGGTAGTGCTTGAGCAGGTCCTCGAGGCTGGGAGCCTTGGGCTCCTTGACGCCGTAGAAGTACTCGAGCGCGAGGTGGACGCTCTGGCCGAACGAGAAGAAATGGCGCGGCTTCTCGGGGATCTTGTCGACGTACTTGAACTTGTACTTCTGCGGGCACTCGTTGTAGAGCGTGATCGACGAGTGGGACAGGGGACGGGGGAGCTTCACCGAGGGTATTCTACCAAACCTCCGTCGTAGCGGAGGAGCTCGGTGTTGGGATTCTCGAAGCCCGGGCCGCCGATGGTGGTCTTCACGCGGCCGACGCCGGGGCAGTAGTAGTCGTAGCGCCAGGCGTTCTTGAAGGCCGAGTCGCGCTCGCGCACCTTGAGGCAGCCGGCGAAGGTCGCCGCGGCGGTCTTGACCGTGGTCGAGTCCGAGATCACGAGGTATTCGACCGTGGTCTTGCCGCGCTTGGCGCTCCAGGTCATGGCCTCGTTGTAGGGATAGCGCAGGATCGCCTCGCGCCCGTCCTTGTCCACGCGCCAGACGGCCCAATCGGCCTTCACGTAGCTCTCGGTCTTCGCCTGAATGCGGCGGTTGCCGGCGTACATCGCCGACTGGATGGCCCGCACCGCGCCGGAGGAGGCGCGCGCCTCCCATTCCAGGCGCATGGCCTTGCCGCCGCTGGCGCTGTCCACGTACACCCAGGTGCGGCCCGGGTCGGTGGGGAAATAGTCGGGGCACAGGAGCAGGCCGGTCTTGGCGCGCTCGAGACAGGCCGTTTGTTTCGGGAAATCGCGCGCCGCGGCTTCGAAGTGGACGCGCGCCTCGGCGCAGCGGCCGAAGGTGGCGCGGTACAGCTCGGCGGCGCGCAGGCGCACCTCGCAGGACCGCGGGTCCTTGGGGCGGGACGCCAGGAAGGCCTCGTAGTGCTTGAGGGCCTGGACCGGGCGGCGGCCGTCTTCGTGGATGGTGCCCGCCAAGTAATGATAGGTGTCGCAACCCGCGAGCAGGCCGGCGAAAAGGGCGAGGCGAAGGACGCGGGGAATCATTTTTTCAAGTATGCCACTTTCACGCGACGGACCAATACGGGAACGACGATCATGCCGCCGAGCACGATCAGCATGGTCGTGTTCGGATCTTTGAAGTACGCGTTCAGGCGCAAGGTCGAGATCGCGATGACGGCGTAATAGATCATGTCGCCCGCGATCGCGATCGCCCAGCCCGCGACGAAGCCGTGCCCCGCCGCCATGGCCGCCGCGCGGCCCGTCATCGGGTCCACGCCGAAGGCGATCATGATGAGCGTGAAGGGGCCCGCGCCGGTGCCGCCGTAATGCGACGCGACCTTTTCCATGGACGCGCGCATCGCCGCGGCCACCCGCGCCAAGAACTCGATCTTCTTACCCAGCTCGGCGAACAGGCGCAGGACGGGCTCGAAGGCGAAGGCCAGGATCACGTCGGAGACGAAATACAGGGCCGCGGTGACGGGCCACGCCAGGCCGTTGGTGCGCGCGAGCAGCACGCCGGCGGGAATGCCGCCGCCGACCGGAATGAGAAACAGCATGAGCACGGGCCACATCCGGTGATTTTAGCTCTTACAGCAGCCCGCTTTCGCGGAAGCTGAAGAACGACGACTCCGACACGATCACGTGGTCGGCCAGCGGTATGCCGAGCAATTCGCCCGCGCGCTGCAACCGGCGCGTCGCCTCCCGGTCCTCCGCGGACGGGGACGGATCGCCCGAGGGATGATTGTGCACCGCGACCACGGCCGCGGCGCCGTGGGAGATGGCGGGGGAGAACACCTCGCGCGGGTGCACGAGGCTCGCCGACAAGGTCCCGACCGAGACCGTCTCCACGCGCAGCAGCTGTCGCCGCGCGTTCAGGCAGAGCACGAGGAAGTGCTCCTTGCGGGCGCTCCGCACGTCGGCCGGGACGAGCCCCGCCGCGGCGCGCGCCCCGTCCACCACCGGGCGCGGATCGAAGGCCCGCCGCCGCTTGGCGTACTCCTCAAGAGCGGCCTCCCGGCCGCGGCCCGCGCCGCTCTCTTTCACGATGGAGGCCGCCCGCGCGGCGTTCACTCCGAGGATCACGGAGACGAGCTCCGTGTCGGTCAGGGCCTCCGGGCCGCGGCGCGCCAGCTTTTCTCGCGGGCGCTCCGGGTCCATGATCATTTCACCGCCTCGAGCACGCGGGCGGCGTCGTCCTCGGCGAGGTCTCCCGTCACGGCGCCGCCGCGGATCTCGTAGGATTCGAGCCCGTTGGTGAACCGCTTCGCGCCGGCGCTCTCGCCCGCGAACACGAAGCCCGGCGGCGTCCACGCCCCTGACGGGGGGACCTCGCGGAACGCCGGAACGGGGGCGGGAAGGTCGAGCTTCACGAGCCGCTCCCGCCGCCGCAGGCTCCCGTCGTCGCGATAGGTCTCGCGCTTCATCAGCAGGCCGCTGTCGCGGTCCACCCACAGCGCCCGGCGAAGAATTCCGGACTTCAAGCGACACTCGATCTTCCAGGTCTTGCGCCTTGCCACCACGCCGCCCGTGGACACCGTCAGGTCGTACACCGCGCGAAGACGCGCCAGGCCGGCCTCGGGCTTTTCGCGCGTTTCGATCTGCAACAGGGGCGCCGCCTTTTTCTTGAGGGGCAGAACTTCACGGCGCACGCGGCCGGCCGCGCCGGTCACGTTCACCTTGAGCGCCTTGGGCTTCTTGCCGGGAAGAAACACCTGCACGCGCTCGACCGCGGCGTAGCCGGTGGACGGACCGGCGAGAGCCTTGAGCATGAGCGCGTCCGCGGCCGGAAGCGGCGCGCGCGGCCGCGCTTGGAGGGGCGAGGCTCCCAACGCGAGGGCGACGGCGAGGCTAAATCTCGTCATTGTCCTCTCCGTCATCGTCCGACCACAGATCCGTCAGGGCCTGGGGCGCGACGGCCTCGTTGACGGTGGCGGGCTTGGCCGCGGGCACCCGCGCCGGCACCGCGTGCAGGATGAACGCGCCGACCGCCGCCGAGGCGAAGGCGGCGCCCGCGCCGTACGCCCACGCCCCGCCCGACAGGGCCTCGCGAAGACCGGCCCAGATCGAGGGCGCGGGCTTTTGGTTGCGCGCGAGCCGCTTGAGGTCGGCCTTGAGGCTTTCCGGGGCGGACACGCGGATCGACTTCATCGCGGCTTTCGCTAAACGGGCGTCGTCGTCTTCATTCATAATGATACCTCCAGGGCCAACAGTCGTTCCCTCAGCGCGGCGCGGGCGCGGACGATGCGCGAGCGCAACGTGTTCAACGGGCAGCCCATCGCGGCGGCCGCCTCTTCGTAGCCCATCCCTTCCAAATCCACCATCAGCAGGACCGCCCGGGCGTCCGGCGTCAGGACCCGCATCGCCCGGCGCACCAGCTTCGAGTTCTCCTCGCGCTCCAGCCGCTCCAGCAAGGACGCCTCGCGCCCTTCCGGGACCGCGTCGGCCACCGTCAGCCCCGCTTCCCCGACCGGGACTTCCAAAGATTGGCCGAAACGTTTCTCGTATTTCTTCTGTCCGTCCAGGTAAAGGTGCCTTATAATCGTCAAAAACCAGGCGTCGAAGGGCATCGACGGGTCGTGCGAGTCGATACGCTCCATGGCCCGGACGAAAGCCGCTTGTACAAGCTCTTTGGCGTCCGCCTCGTTGCCGCAAAGCCCCATGGCGAAGCAATAGGCCTTATTGGCGTTCGCGTCGATCAGCCCGTCCCAGTCGATGTCGGCCATCCTAACTACTATACGATTGAGGGGGCCAAAAAGTTCCATGAATCGGATGTAAGTTCGGGCGTAATACGCTTGTAACAGGGTGGGGGTATCCTTCGAACATGGACGCGACACAGCCGCAGTGGGAAGACATGGTGATCCGCGAGGCGCCGAAGTTCGATTTGGCGCCCGCGAAGCCCGCCGACAAGAAGGCCATTCCCCAGGCCGTCCGCCGCCCCGAGCCCAAGGTCCAGGCCGCCTACCTGGCCCACGAGCTCCGCGCGCCGGTGACGTCCATCCGCCTCGGCCTCGAGATCCTGTCCGAGCAGATCGAGAGCCGCCTGCAGGGCGACGAGAAGCAGATGCTTTCCTTGGCGATCCGAAACACCATGAGGCTCGAGGGCCTCGTGAACGACATCATGGATTACAGCAAGATCGCGGCCGGCAAGCTCGCGATCGTCAAGGAACCCTCCGACGCCCGCACGCTCGTCGACGACGCCGCCGACAGCCTTCGCGCCATGGCCACCGCCAAGGGCGTGAAGATCAACAAAGAGTACGCGCCGCTCCTGCCGCGCTGCTCGGCCGAGAGCCGCCGCGTCGTGCAGGTCCTGATGAACCT